>JAOANK020178113.1:0-16775 GCA_026257165.2 Telfairia occidentalis
CATGGGTTCTTAGTTTATTGGATTTATAGAGTTATAAATAATTCAATAACAACTTTATTGATGATAGAATATGTTTACATGCCATTAGAGTTTAAGGACATACACACCCAACAAAATCCAGAGTATCTTTAGAAACTCCCTAAATCACAAATGAGTAACTCACTCATAAAAATAGCATGTAAACCATAAAATTGACCTATGGTTTGTAACATCGGAAACATCACAGGCTTCATCTCAAAGTTTGCTACTTGAATATTCGGTCTAACAATCCCTGGATTTAATTCATTGAACATTGGGCTGCATCATCTCTAATGGCTCTTTCCCTGTCATTGGGTAAGATTACAGGGTTTTCATCTCGATCTACTAGTCCAATTTATTGTTGCATTACTGCTCCAGGTAATGAAACTCTTCCTCTGTTCTGTTGTTGATGTGCTTTCTTTAACGGCCCTCTAGGAGTTATACGGTTATGCTCCATCGAATTTGCTCGATTTCTCAATTTCCTTCTTAGTCTCCTCAGAGTTTGTTCAATTTCTGGATAAAATTCAACCTTTGAATCAGAATTAATGTTCATGCACCAGTTATTGCAAATGCAAAAAAATTGGATCAGTGAAAAGAAAGCTCTAATTCACCCCAAAAAAATTCAAATAAGCCAAAATTCAAACTAATTCCCGACAACGGCACCAAAAACTTGTTTGCATGTGTGTTGGTGAATAAAATCACATAAATAAAATGTGAAAGTGCACACAGTCTGAAGTGAGTCATATGTATTTTTATATCGTATCCATAGGGATTAGCGGTTGATTTTAACCTAATCGATTTTGCCCTCTTAGTGAATTCAAGGTAACAAAAAGAATAATTGTTGGTTGTTTTTATAACTAATGTTAAATCAAATTTAATGACAGAATAAAAAGAACGCTGGAGCAGTAGTGATAGTGATAATGAATGGGTTCAGATTAAGATAACATGCTATTTTCCTTGACCTAGAATGTCGAAACAAAAGAATTGCATGATCGATTCACGCAACAATAGTCTTTCAGAATCTTTCCAGATCTCCCAAATTTCTTAAGTTAATTTATATGAATTAAACCTTCTGTTTTCGTGCATTAGGTGAGTGATTATTCCTAACCTTCCACTTAGCCAACAACTAACCTAATCTAGAGGCTTATATGTTTTAAAAGTAAACTACTTCTCATGTTATCTTTCAAAAATTGGAGAAGGTATTCATGTGCGTTGGCAAAGAGAACATAAATATTAAGTAATGAAAACATTGATAAAACAAATCAACCCAACAAACTCTTACTTCGAAACTAAAATCAGTTCAATAGTATCTCCCTTAATCCTCACCCAATAAGCGATTTAGTTCATGCTAAAGTAAAGAGAAAACAGTAAATTAATAACAAAAGCAGTAATAGAAAACATAATGCGTGAAAGTCCTAAGAATTTCATAATGAAGCTCTCCACGGATGTCGTAAGTCGAATTGCTTCTTCTCCTTTGGCCTCCAAAAAATTTTTCTTCTTCAACTCTCCTCTACTAAAGTAAAATACAACAACAACTCAGAAAACTTCTAGTGAAAACTAATTGAAAATAGAAAATCGAGAATTCAACTTTCAAAATTCAGATCCTTTTAATTGGCGGCCTCCTTTTTTATTTATAAGCTCCCTTTTGTGATTAGGAAACTTATTAGGTCAAATCATCTACCTGGCTTGCATCTAACTTACCAACAGAAATATAAAATGTCGATATAAATACACTACCACCAACTTTTGTGTAAAACATCGGTAGATATTAGACATTAGCTAATGTCCTAAGAAACGTCAAAATATATGGATGTTTTAAGCGACATTTGGTTAAAACAACAGGAGATCTCCCAATGTCTTTGACTCAACGTCCTAAGAAACATCAATGAAAGGTCTTAAATTAGCCTAACGTTTTACAATAACATCAGTAGAAGATATATTATTGTCGATGCTTTAGAAGAACGCCAGAAGAGAAGATTTAGTAAAACTGTCTATTTAAGATACACCGACATTTTGTTGAGTTAAGCCGACATTGTTGGTAACGTCAGCGAAAACGAACCCTAAACAATGAATTTACTTCCCTTTTCCCCTTTCCCTTTTCTTTTTCCTCGTCTTCTTCGATTCTCTCTCGCTCTCTACACTATTCTCCTTTTCCAGCCCTCTGCCGCTCGTCTCTCTACTCCACCGCTATCTCCGTCGAACAAGTTCCTCTCCCTCTCTCTCTTTGTAAAATGTTTAGGGTTTCATTTTGTTTTTATTTGTTTTTGTTCAAATTGATTTTTATATCACTTAGTCTTTGTTTCGATCAATTGAAGAGGGGAAATTACATCATTCATGACATCTATAGAGAAGTTGAATTTTTGTATAGAAAAATGGGAGAGAAGAAGAGGGGTCCGGGTTTAGAATTTAGAAGTAAAGTGAAAAAGAATTAACAAGAGTAAGCATATCGGTGAAGGAGGCGATCTCTCAAAATTCCATGTAAAGAGCGAGTGTATTGGGCGGCATTCGAGTGTGTGGGGCGGGGCTGTGACTCTAACTCTAAGGGGGCTTTTGGATTTGGGTTTGGTGGTGCCAACAGAATTCGTCGTCGTTGGCAATAAAATTGATATAGTTTAGGGTTAAAACTGATATAGTTTTACAAGTTCAGAGGTTAAAAATGACGTTTTCCTTTCTTTTCCAATTTTAGTTTCCTTTTTCTTCATTTTTGGTCTATATCTATAATTTATGCTTTGCGTGAAGCAGAATTTGACAACTTGAATTTTAGTTGGGGCATTTTAACTATAAAATAAAATGATGTTGAGATCTTTGAGTTGAACCTATCACCTCCGAACATAGCTCATCACCATATATCCTTAATTAAAAAATTTGAAGTTCAAATTTTCAACTTTCCATATTGTAAAAAATTTCTTTATCAATGTTTTTTTTTTTCCCGAATAGAACCATTTTATCTTCATTTGTATCACTGTTATTGAAATCATGAGACTTTGAAGAGTGAAGATCAACACTTGATTTCTTTTCGTGTGTATTGTAGCTATTTGATGAATAATAAAAATAGTCATATTTATTTCGTCATTTTTTGCATTCTTAATGATACATGCATGTTCTTGTTTCAAATGACTAACGTATTAAATAATTGATGCGTTACATTAATTGATTTTTACGAGATTGTGATTCCAACGAAATAGGTACTTATCCAATTCATAACTTTTAATCTTCAAAATATGATGGTACTATTGAATGAGATTGAATAGATGCTATTAAATTCATTCCATAGTTTGCTGAAGAAGATTTATAATTTTACATTTAGAATATAAGCATAATCATAGAAAACACCACTATATTTTGTACTTTGTTTCAGAAATACTTTTATGCTTTCAAAAGTTTCAACACATATCCTTCAGTAAATTGTTGCTTTTTAATTAGTAAACAAATTGAAGATGAGTGTGGGAGAGATTTGTGTAGTTACCGGAAACAATAACGGACAGAGCCATGCCTTGTGAGTTCATCATCGAAGACATACCCTCTCCCTTTCTCTCTCTCTCCCTCTCTCTCTCTCTAGGAGAATCAATTTTGAAGGGAAGAAAGAGAAAGAGCAGTGTCGAAATAAATCCAAAACTGATAGAACATATAAATAAGACAGGAGAGAGACACCGTGGAGCTGAAGGTGATGCAATCAAAGCAACTCTTTTACATTTTTCTTTTTAGTCCTTTTGGTTTGAATGTAATTCCAATTCATTGGATTTTAAAATTTTAAAGTTTATTTCATGAATTATCATAGCAGGAGCATGATTGAAAAGAAAATGCTATTATGAGACAATGCATTTAGTCTTTGTTTGGTTCCTTTCATTCTGATAAACTGAGGAGTTTATTTCATGAATTATCTTTGTTTAGTTGAGATTTAATTCAAGTCACCTAAAGTAGTTTTAGTGAATTATATACTCACTTACTACTGAGAAGATTCAAATAAGTGAATGCTATATCACTTTAGAACTCATTAATTGGTCTCACTTTTTCTATCTCAATCGTAGCTCTAGCTCTCTTTCTATTTATCCTAGAATCGTAGGTAGTTTTTTAAACTAACCCAATTTGGGGTGACGTACTCAACTAAGTGGTCTCTCTTTCTATCTCAATTTAAGGTTTCTCTATAGAAGCTGTTTTTCTATCTCAATGTAAAATAAAAATGATTTCGCTACTCCCTGTCAATCTAGAGTATCTAAAAAAAAAGATGACCTCGATTAATAGGGTTGTTTCTATACTTCATTCATGCCATAAACATCTTTGAGATGAAATAATATCTATCCCTAAATTGGTTCAATATAAATCTCTCTCTCTCTCACCCTCTCTCTCTTTCTGAATCTATCCCTAAATTGGTCTTTTTGATGTCTCTCAATATCGAACATCAATTAAGTATTTTCACAACATCTAGTCTTTTTGATCTCTTTCTCTCTTGTCCATTTCATACATGATTGAAATTTTGCTCATTTCTATCGAATCACAAAGTACACTACTCCAAAATGAATAAAGATTGGATTAAACTGAGGGATAGATTCTCAAGAGAGTATATTGAAGGAGTTGCACAGTTTTTTAAAGTGGCAAAAAATCATGTTAATGACGTTGGAAAAACAACATGCCCATGCAAGAATTGTCAGAATTCAATGTGGAAATTATTGGATGGAGTGGAACAATATTTGTTCACGAATGGAATATGTTTGCCCTACGGTCAATGGGTATATCATGGAGAACCCGCCAACTTAGCTCGATTTCAAAGACACCCAACTCCTAAAAGACATCACTGTAGTAATGATGACATCAAAGAAGATGCTATGTTTGATCTCCTAGATGATTTGCGAGGTCTGGTGATAGAAGATGATGTAGATGAAGAAGACTTTGGAGATGAGATGCCAACAAACGTCCATGAAAAGAATAGTTTGAACGTCTTTGAGGACTTAATGACTAAGGCTCGCAATCAATTGTATCTTGGTTGTACAAAGTTCTCTTCCTTAAACTTCTTGGTGAAATTGATGCATATCAAAGTTTTTAATAATTTGAGTAACAAGTCATTCGCTATGTTGCTACAGTTCCTAAAAGAAGTATTTCCAAGTGGTGCATCTATACTGAGTTCATTTTATGAAGCAAAGAAGAAGCTATGTGAGTTCATTCACGTTTGCAAATATGATTGTATTTTATTTTGGAAGGAATTTGTTGATTGCCAAAGTTTTCCAGTTTGTGGGGAGTCTCGATATAAAATTAGTGATAGAAAGAGGGGCAAGAATATTGCACACAAAGTATTACGTCATTTTCTATTAATACCGAGGTTGAAGAGGTTGTATTTGTCAAAGAACGTTGCTTTTGAGATGAGGTCGCATAAGGAGGAACGGGTTGAACAGAGGGTGTGTTACTCCATCCAATTGATGCTATAGTGTGGAAACATTCGACCGTGAGTTTTCTCAGTTTACTTTAGACCCATAGAAGTTTCAGTTAGTATTAGCTTTAGATGGATTTAATCCATTTCGAAATATGAGTACTTCGTATAGCCTGTGGCCCGTGCTGCTTATTCCGTACAATTTACCACCTTGGAAGTGCATGAAAGAATCTAATGTCTTCATGTCTTTGCTTATACTCGGACTGAGGTCTCATGGGAAAGGAAATCGACGTGTACTTGCAGCCATGATTGAAGAGCTGAAAGAATTATGGAATAGTGGGGTGCAAATGTATGATTGTGCAAGTGGTGAGTATTTTCAATTGCATGCAAGCTTGTTGTAGACTATTAATGGCTTCCCTACATATGGAGACTTGTCTAGATGAAGTACGAATGGTTATCAAGCATGTCCCATTTGTAAAGAAGAAACATCGTCCTTTCGAATAAGGGAAAAAATTTACTTCATGGGGCATCGACATTATCTTCTAGAGAATCACAATTGGCAGAGAAGCAAACAACATGACGGGAAGATAGAGCGTAGACCTCCTCTAGTTGTAATGGATAGAGATGAGATTCACAAACAAGTGAATACGATAAACTTTACCGTATTCAGTAAACATCCATTTATACAATAGACAAAAAGAAAGAGGAATCTTAAATGGGTGAAGAAGAGTATATTCTTCGAACTCCCCTATTGGTCAAAATTGATATTGAGACACAAGTTTGGATGTCGTGCGTATTGAGAAGAATGTGTGTGATAACTTCGTGGAAACTTTGTTAAATATCAAGGGCAAGATATCAAGGGCAAGACAAAAGACACGACAAATGCTCGTTTGAATTTAGAAGATTTGGAGATACAAAAAGACTTAAATTTGAAGAAGCAAGGGACAAGAATGGTGAAACCACGTGTTGCCTATACACTAACCACTAGTGAGAGAGTGGATTTTTGTAAGCTCATGAAATCAATGAAATTTCCTGATGGATTTGTATAAAACATATCACGAGGCGTGAGCGTAAACAATAGAAAATTATAGGGACTAAAAACTCACGACTTACACATTTTGCTACAGCGACTTCTTCATATTTGTATTCAAGCATACCTACGAAAAGACGTGTGTACAACCATTGTTGAATTATGTAATTCTTTACGTTATTTATGTGCAAAGATGATACGAAACAAGGAGCTGGATAAACATATTGAAAAGTACGGGAGAATTAAAATTGAGATCAAGGACGAGTATCTTAAGCTCGTATGCCCCAACAACACAAGGTTTAGCAATGCGATCAGGACATATACACGAGAGGGTGTTTCACTATGATGCTCGAAATGGAAAGAGGTGACGAGAGATGTCATTCAGTCAGTGAAGACCAATTGTTGGTAAATAAATGTGCATTGATCGCACCCAACAATGCGTCACCTCAAGTGTATGGGTCAATCGTCGTAATAACGACCCAAGATATTGAGTATCATCCACAGGGAATCACGTTCTTTAATGTTCTTAGTTATCAATTAATTATTTTGGTTTTATTTAGGGGTTAGAAGGTCATGCAACAGTGCTAAAATTAAAGAAAGCAATAAAGAATGCACGATAATGGTGAATTAATCGAGGGAAAGGAGGTTCTAGGATGTTGGCTTGGCGAACGAAATACTTGGACAATTAATTCACTTGGAGGATGCAATTTAATCCACTTTTTCTAAGTCTACAGATATTTGACTCGGGTTTCCCCCCTCTCGAGTTCCACCAATTCTTGCAATTAACACTCTATTTGATGCCTCACAACAAGAATTTAAAAGTGACAAAAATAAAACCTATCACGCACCGCGCAAGTTCTCCTATCACTCTCGTGCATAGAAAAACACACATTTAATTTCTCTGGTCTAATTTTACTACCCTTTCTCTCAAGTAAGATAATAAAAACAGCTGACAAACACCCAATGGCTAGTCGATTGCAGTGAAATTAATGCTGGAAATTAGAAGAAAGCGGTAATATATTCCATTCTCACAAGAAAATCAATACATTCTAAGCATTCATTACAACCAACACCCTAAAACTTAAGTGTTCAGCTACTACAATACATCATAAACAACTCAAAAATTCCAGCAAAATAGTTAATAAATAGAGAAGGAGAAGGAAGAGGGCACTCCCGAATGAAATCCACGTCATTTCCACCGTAGACAAGCCTCTGGAAGCATGGAAACCCGATCTCGAGCACTCCAAATCTCCCAAAAGGTCCATTACAATAGCCTACTGTCTTCTCCCTCAAAATCTCTAAAAAATTGCACCAAAAATTTAAGGTTCCTTCCCTAATCGCCAAAAAATGAATTTATACTAAATTGCCGACAGTGTCTCGTCTCGACCCTGCACATGTGTGCAGGTGGATAGGCATGTGCAGACATTGGGTGCGCGCGGATGGGCGTTAAGTAGGGGGCGCACGCGCACGTTGGGTACAGCGTCAACCTGCCTTGAACATGCATGCGTGCACGTGTTGAGCGCTGAGGGCGCGCCTGCGTGATGATGTTTGAGTGGGGTGTGTGATGCCTGGCAAGAGGCGAACTGCATTGTGCGCGTGAGATTGTGTGGCTACTTGTTCTTCAGCGTCGAGACGCTGTTCATCCTAGCTTGCATTTTCTACAAAAATGGGCCTTGAGACGCCAATGCTGGCATCTCAACGCTACCTCTCGAGTCATCACTAATTTGGGCCCATTTCTTCGTTCCGTAGCTATTTTTGCCCATCTTAGGCCTATTTTTCACCCCGAAATAACTTGGATCCAAATTTTTGCCTCTAACTGCTCGGTTCCTACAAATTTAACAATAAATGCATCAAAGTACACAAAACCACTAGAATTTAGAGCCTAAAATAGTAATTTTTCCAATGCCATCACATATATTATTTACTATTGATTAATATGTTTATATACTAACTAATCTTGAACACGTGCATACTTATTTCGACATAGATTTGACCAAGTGCGTCGTAAATGCATTTATCGAGCACCAATGCAATCAACATTGAAAGAATTCAAGGCAGATTTATACAAGGAGTACACAAAACGTTGTACCCCTGAAGAGGCTCAAGCAAACCCACCGGTGCAAGTACTAAGTCTAGAGGATTGGAATATACTCTGTGACCGATGAGCGGTTCATCTACTTAGGTTGAATTCTAAATCATTCCTCTTACATTTTTTTGTGTAGTCAGTTAGCCACATCTTGAGTGTTTTGAGTAGTATGGTAGCTATCCTACAGTTATGGTAGTTACTTAGTCAATTATTAGCTTGAATGTGAGCATTCTGAATATTTTGGTAGCTATCTTGCAATTATGGTAGCTACTTAGTCAATTCTTAACACTTTGTAAACGCGCTAAATAGTTTGGTAGTAGTCCTGCAGTTATGGTAGCTACTTAGTCAATTCTTAGCTTATTGTAAGCATTCTGAATATTTTGGTAGTTATCTTGTAGTTATGATAGCTACTTAGAGTTCTTAAGGCCACTTTAATAGTTTCTAGGTTTGTTTTTAAGTTCTCAATTACACTTAGGAGCATTTTACTTATCTTGTGCACATCTTAGACATTTTGGACTGATCAGGGTGGGTAACGGGTTCTTAAGTTCACTTTAGTAGTTTGTAGGTTGTTTTTAGGTTCTCATTGATACTTAGGAGCATTTTAGACATTTCAGCGTGCTCGAGTGGTGGATAACGAGTTTTTAAGGCAACTTTAGTGGTTTCTAGGTTGCTTTTAAGTTCTCAATGATACTTCGAGCATTTTAAGTCATTTGGCATGACCGGTGTTGGTAACAAGTTCTTAAGGTCACTTTTGTAGTTTATAGGTTGTTTTAATGTTCTCAATGACACTTAGGAGCATTTTGGACATTTCGCCATGGTCGGGGGTAGGGGTGTGTGTAACAAGTTCTTAAGGTCACTTTAGTAGTTTATAGGTTTGTCTTTAAGTTCGAAATGATACTTAGGAGCATTTTAGATATTTCAGTGTGATCGAGTGGTGGATAATGAGTTTTTAAGGTAACTTTCGTGATTTGTAGGTTGTTTTTAAGTTCTCAATGGAACTTAGAGCATTTTAGGTAACTTATGCATGTTTTAGTTACTTCTTAGGTTCTTTTTTTTTTTTTCAAAAAGGATACTTACGTCATTCTATTGTTAATACAATTTTTTTCGTCTAGGTGCATTTCTTAAAATCGTATCTTCGTCTCACCTTTACATACAGTTTCAACCATCATTAGAAATAGATTGTTTTGAAATTTAACTTAATAATGTAATTTAATTCTTAGTTACAATTTCATTTGTTGCAAAAATATTTTCATTAATATATATAATTTCATGGTTTACAAATTTATTCTAAATGATTCAATATTAATCTTGAAGGTTTTAGTAGGTTTTTTAAGGTGAAGAACATTATTTTTAATTTACGATATTCAAAATTTCAAATTAAAGAAAGCAATCCTAACATCGAAAAACGTTGCAAAATCCTCTTTCTCCCGACGTAATACTTTCACGTCGGAAATAAGTCAAGGAGACAGTGCACTTGGTAGAGGAGATGTTATGTAGATGTTTTTGTAAATTGTCGCACGAAGTAACTATCTCTCGACATTGCTACAAAAACGTCGAGAAAAACTTAGTTTACTTTGTCTTTAGTAAACGTCGAGAGAAAACTTCTTTTCACCGACGTGTAGAAAAACGTCAGCTAAGGATTAAGTTACACCAACCTTTTGTGAAAAACGTCGGGATAGCATATCTCGACGGGCTTCTACCGGCGATATTTCCAACATTTTTTATGTCGGCATTTTAGTATACCGACATTTCTTAAAAATATACTGACGTTTTATTACGTCGAAAAAAATTAAAATGTAGTGTGCACTTCACTAGTTCAAATACAACTTAATAATAAGAACTAGGTATTAAATTGTCCCTAAATCAATATTAGACTCAAGAGAGGACTCCTTAAATCTCTTAATGTGGTATAAGACACTCATTGCATTCATATTTTCCCAAACATAAAGAACAACAAAAGGATGAGAGATGGCCAAGCTCCTTCCTCTTAGATCCTTCAGTTTTTCTGGTAGCTTCTTTTGAAGGATCGCACTGCATTCTTCTGTGAGGTTCACCATGCCAAATTGCTCGAATTTTCTCTTTCTGGAAAGTATATCTTTTATAAACTTCACATAGTTGGGCATTTGCTCCAAAGCATATGCGAAAGAAATATTAATGCGTAGGTTTTTTTGAAAAGCTCTAAAAATTTACCAAATTGATCATATAGCCTTTTCTTTTGAAACCATGGAGGATAAGGAATTTTATTAGGAATTATAGAAATGCGATCATAAAAATTGTCTGAATTAGATGATATAGGTGCACATTCCTCTTTTTTCTCAACTTTTCTCCTCTTAACAGGCTCATACTTGATTTTCTTCTCTGTCTCTTCAATTTTCTTTCTCTCAGGTTCATCTAACCTAGCATCTCCTAATTGTTTGCCGCTTCTTAGGGTGACTGCCTTGCAGTGTTCTTTGTAATTTACCTCTGTGTTACTTGGGAATTTACCTTTCTGCAAGGAGTTTAGTGTGGTGGCCATCTAACTCAACTGGACCTCGATGTTCTTGACAACCTTTTCTTGACTATCCACTGAACTCTCCAAGTTCGTTGTCCTGTTTCTGGACTCAGTAATAAATGAGCTCATCATATCCTCTATTGAGGGCTTCTCAGGCTGCTGCTTATATGAAGAAGATGTAAATCTTAGGAGAACTTTCAAAATGTTCTTCATATTAGCATATGAAAAATTTTCATGATTCCTCAAACCTAGATGATAATACGTGGGTAGCTGGGATTGCTGGTTGGAGAACTTGTTATGCATCGGACCTCCTCGATATCCTTAATATGTGCTCTACATCTTGGTTTTCCAAGGTCGGGTACGTTTGAGACGCCGCCATTGCTGCAATGAATTGTGACTTTTCTAGCATAGTCAAATTATTAAAGGTGTTAGTCAATGTAGTCACTTTTGCTTTGAGAGAACTTAACTCATCGATTTCATGGAGTCCTAGAATTGTAGCAACGACCCTCTCAGTAGGCTAATGGTAGCTCGTTGAAGCCATATCCTCAAGTATTGTGTAGGCCACTGATCCACGCACATTGTTTCGACTAGTCCCTGGCTGGATGCCAAAAACTTGATTGGCACACGGGCGATCATCGCACTGTACGAGTAAGTTTTAGTATAGTGAAATTGAGTGTGCAAGTGTCGTCCTCGGGATTAAGTTTCTAGGTTGATTAGTTACCACGGATAATCACACCTCATTTTATCTAGGGAATTCATTATTAAAAGGAAATCTAAGTTACACTACTCCTACTCCTAGATCGGTGGAGGACACATAAGAAGAATGTGCCTTGACTCTAATTGTCATGCTTTGTGCACTAAACTTCACTAACAACAGACTTCCCTATTGTCATGCAACTATAAACTGGGTCTAACTAACGTTTGACTTCCTCTCTTGAGCTCAGCTAGTCTCTTACTAAACATGCAGACTCAACCTCTCGGTCTATTACCCACACACCTAGCAAGACATTATGAACTACCCACCAATTATCACCTTTTAGAAGTCCTATGGTGATCTCTTCCTCTCTCGAGCTCAAGGCAAACCTGCTTGTCATCAAGGTTCACAACAGACCCACTAGAGATAATAACACATGCTTCACTAAAATAGACCTTTGTTCATCATGTTAGCCTACTACAATCATGCATTAAAGATCTAATCTAGGCCTTACTGTCTCGAGCTAAAACTCAAATCATGCAAACTATTTTATCCTTTGATCATAAGATTAAAAACACTACGGATACGAAAGCATGAATAATCATAGGGGATATGAAAAAGTCCATAAATTAATAAAGCATTAAAAACGTCACTAAGCGTTACAACGAGTCAAGGTGGAATCATGCCACTCAAATTCACAATTAAAACAGAAATTCCTAAATAACGTACACAACGAAACAAGGTATAGAAAAGGGGAAGAAAACTCTGAAAGACGTGTGTCACACTCGTTCTAGACGTAAGACCCGCAATCCTGAGCCTTGGATCGCTCCGAAGACTCCATGGGAAGCTCTCTCTCCCTCTGAAATACTGTGCTCCAAAGTGTGCTCTCGGATCTCCAAATGGCCTCCTCCTTTTTAGATGAAGAAATGTGATCACAACTCACTGTGAAACTACAAGTGTACGGGTCAAGTTGTAATATAAAACAACCCTAACCGAGTATTGTCCTCTAGAATCGGGTTATAAACTTTCTTAATTTCTGATTAATTATTCCAATTTTATCTAGGGATTAGGTGAAGTTTAGTGATTAAGAAGTAAGATGAAAATAGCTAAAATATGCACGTTTATATAGAAAAAAAATTCTTGAATAAAGAATCCTACGGTCTTGGGTTCTTTTTAGTAAATTTAACTTATTAACAAATTTGAGGTATTTTATAAGACTAAAATCCTAGGCTTAGAAATTTGAGCAACTAAGGTTTTCTTTCTCAAGAAAGCCTAATCTCACATTTAATCAATTATTCACTTTCATGCATAAATTAAGAAAACATGGTTATTGGATTTTTTCTAAGCATACCTCAATTTAAACTTATCACTTTCATGCATAAGTCTTAAAATTCTAGCATTAAATATGTAACTATTGACATACTTTTTCAAGCTATATCAATTATAAAGAGATTTCATTCCATATTCTCATGCTAGAATAAACAATAAATTCATCAAACACTAGAAGGATTTAACAACTATAATTCAACATTGAAATTAATCAATTCATCAAATTTAAACTAAAACATCCAACGCCCTAGATTACAAGCTCTTAGCCACTCATTGGCTGTAAATGTCTCTAAACAAGTTTCAATAATAGAAAATAAAGTAGAGAAAAGGAAGAAGAATTTTCCCGCATTGATTCAGCGTTGTCTTCTTCTTCTAACCGCTCCTTGTGGTCTTGGTCTTCACCCTTGATCACTTGGAATCCCTCCTCCTTGCTCAGTAGCTTCTAAATTGAACTTCGGTGTCTCCCTCGAAATTTTTCTCTCCCAAAATGGCCTCCTCAAAACTTAGGCATAAGGATATTTTTATAGAAATCATCGCAGCATTGAGACGCTATAGCATAGCGTTGAGACGCGATGCTTGATATTTACCAAAATGCCATCGTATTTTGAAAAAGGGGGAAAAATTATTGAGGTAGTGTCTCGACATTGCCACGGTATTTCCTATTATGTTTTGGAAATTTAGCATAGCTTTGAGACCCTATTTCTTCAGCTTCTCAACGCTGAAGAACCTACCTTCATGTCACTGTTTGGGAGTCTCAACGTCGGCTCTCGGGTTTCTCCTTTGATTTTTTTTCTATGATTTGGCTCATTTGTGGTTTGTTTTACTCATTTTTCACCTCGAACAACCTTGAATTCATCTCTTTCCTTATAATGCTCGGTTCATACAAAAATTTCACAAATAACAGCATCAAAGTACACTTTAAACTAATAAAACTACTAAATTATAGGTCTAAAAATAGCTCTTTTTAAGTGCTATCAACCACTCCAAACTTAGAGTTTTACTAGTCTCAAGCAAAAATTAGAATGAAAACAAATAAAAGAATTTTGATGCTAACAGGCTTCCAACTCATCACTCAATGCATAGTAACATGTAATGAGCTCAATAAATGAAACGTTCGTGCACATTCTATTGGTAAGCAAGTCGAAAGCCAATTCTTATCCTCCCTTACGTGTGTGTGTGCAAGTCTATCCTATTCTAATCCTTATAAGGCTGGAATGCATTTAATGAAGTCTTTCTCAAATTGACCCTACTCTAGTACTAAATTGCCTTCAAGTGAAATTTCTAACTTAGGGAGTTTTAAATATATATAGTTTTTAGCAACAAATAATTAACAAAATTGTTGAACAGAGTAGCTTAGACAAGACATACTGCCTTCGTTCTGGCTTACCCCTACTTCCTAGGCACTGAGCATCCAACTACGAGAAGCACCTCTATCCTAGAACTATACTCACTTTCTTTTTGCCTTTTTTTTTTAGCATTCCTCATCGACTAAGGGGCCAAAGAAAGGAAGAGTAACTTCTTTTAAACATGCTTTAATAAATAAACAAAATTTTAATCAAAAACTCCTTTATTTCATAATTTCACTATCTACCAATCTGACCATTTTGAGGCAACTTAAGTCTAACTCTATTAATTACACTCTAAACATTCAAGACTATAAATAGGACGACTATGTGCTAAAAAATGCAAGGAGTTCAAGGAAGGATTTTGAACATAGCCTACTTCAGAAATATGCCTACTAGTTTCCCTATTTCTACTCATGTACCAGTTACAGAACATCATGGAAAATCATAGTCCTTAGCATGCGAAGCATAAAAATTTTACATTTTAGCTTATGGTAAGGCAAACAATCCTTCATATCGAAAAAATTTATCCATAATTTATCATCCAAATTAATTTCAATCAGCACACAATTTACATGTTTCCTATCCCAACAACACACAATACTCAGGACACCCCACCCCAAACTTAAAATGATACATTGTCCTCAATGTATAAGATAGAAAGAATAGAGAGTGAGCAAAACTGGCCTGGTAAATTATGTGATCCACAAAATTTGCAAGCTTGTGTATCAAATACTATGGTGCTGGAGTTCCTGAACAGAGACTATTATCGAAAGCTAAAAGAGAAGTCAACTAAAACAAACAAAACAAAAAATTTGATAATAAAACAATTATATGTAAAGATATAAACTAAGAAAGGAAAATAAAAACACATATATGAAAAAGAAAGAACACCCCGTGAATGAAAGAGATTGATCAATCCTCGTCATCATCGTCATTTGAGTAGGAGGGTGGTGGTGCTAGTGGACGGAGGTGAGGGGTAGGGATGTCCAGGAATACCTGGGATAAGAAGTTATAAATCGTCTCCTAGCGTTATCAAATGACTCCAAATAACTCAACCTAATATTTGTACTGGCGACGTTAGAGCAGCTCCATGCGTTCCTCATTAATTTGATGGGCTCATGCTGGTCTAGAAGGTCCCGCCGCTCCATACCCAGGATCTTGCTCAATAAGCTCGGGCTCTTGCATTGGTGCCATAAGTTCGGCTCCATGCAGTCCCATTATGAAGTTTTTATCCTTGAGTATTTTCGGATGGACTAGTTCTTCATTGGGGTTTTAGGTGACCCCAGCTGCTCTACATAATGCCATGGTGAGTGAAGGGTGTCCGAGCCCTCCAGTAGTTTACCCACGACAAATATGGCAGATGGATTGGTAAATAATTTTTCCTATATCAATCGTCCTCCCCGTGGCTATGGCATAGAGTAGTATAGCATGTTCCCTAGTCACATCACTCATATGGGCTACCAATGTTGGGTATGAATGTCCAAAAACTCGAATGACTTGTAAACATATTTTATTTTTCAATAAAGTTGTTATTGAAGTTATTCAGTAAAGTTGTTATTGAATCTTTTATAACTCTATAAATCCAATAGACTAAAAACTCATGGCTATAACATGACTACTTAGACTTTATGTGGAGACATAAAATTGGATCAAATTTAAGTAAATAGCCAAAACGGTCCATAGTATACGGATTATGCTGGGTACCTGCTCCTGAGGACACTATGGAACGCGACTCGCTTTGTATATGATACAAACGATGTGATCCTAAATTGTTCATGTGGAGACATGCGAGTGGGGGCGTTCTATGCAATGAGTTTGCATAAGACTCGACCGCGAAATAGTCACTGTTTTAGTATAACACCGATCACTGTAAACACTAACTATTTTCAATCTGATGACCTAGGTAACTTGATCTAAATCCTGAGCTAACTATGAACTTCTATTTATTCGAGATTATCCTTTGATCTGCATGGGTGAGAGACTCTCAACAGCGCCTACTCAATATGCCTCCTATTTTAGGGGTAAGATCAGGTAGATAGCTGGGGACATAGTCCTACAAGGCAAAATTCACTCCAACCCGACTTTAGGGATAGTAGAGAGGTTGTTCCCTTGAGGGCTGATTCCAGGTCTTGAACAAGGGGCCCACCCTCTCATTGGCTCGAGAGGGAGTTCGGTTTGATGGTTAGACCTCAAACCAAGTTGTTCATTAGAGGAATCAGTGGTACTTAAGGAACAAGAGGTAACTCAGGGGTATAGCGGTAATTGACCCAGCTGAGGTTACGATCGACCTGTGAAGGATCCAATTACTGATTATGGTTATATCAAATTGACACAATATATCTATAGCGAGGAGAGTGCAGCTACAGGCTTTAGTGGAGTGACCCGTTAGTTAACGAATGTTGATTAACTAGGTCAAAGA
>JAOANK020178210.1:0-11996 GCA_026257165.2 Telfairia occidentalis
TTGTAATTCTTGTGGGATAAAATAGTCGAATACATCAACTTCTTTACTCTCATTTATTTTGCTATATACTACTTTTTTTTAGTTTAACAACATGTGGGGGTGGAGATTTGAACCCACGACCTTTTGGTCGGGAGATATGATTTAACCAATTAAGCTATACTCGATTTGACCATATACATACTTTTCATTATTAGACATTTGACAGTCAAATACACACAAAAATCTAGATGTTTGACACTTACAATTCATACATAGAGATAATTCAAATTTAGTCTTATAGAATTGAGTTTTTAAGCCAATAAACAAAACACCACGAACCATTTATATCACAAAATAGAAGAAAAATGAGGAAATATACCGTTTTCCAGTCCTTTTGACATTTTCTATTTAGCCTAAATTATACAAATATCCTGTGATTTGATGGAAGCGATTTACATACGCATACATATAATAGAAAAATTTATCAAATCGAGCATAATTTAGTTAATTAAAACATATATTATCGACAAAAAGGTCGGAGGGTTAAACTTCTACCCTACATGTTGAACTAAAAAAAATCTGGGAAATTTTGAGTCGAGTGGCTGCCAAAATGTTCTTTTTTATATATAAAAATAAAGTTCAACATAAGGTCCTATTGTTTAAACTATTTCAATTTAATCTCTTTGAATCTTAATAGTTCTTAAATTATATTATTCCCATGAGTGAATGTTATTATTGGTTGATGATAAGCTTATATGACATATTACTTAATGAGTTAGAAGGAGTTTATAAATGATATTAGATTACTAAAAATATATATATCAAAATTTCTACCAACATTTTAAAAATTTGGAGAAATTGGGAACTCCCCTGATTAGTATCGTGTCAAATAAACTTACTATCGATGCATTTTAACATTCATCAACCAAAAGAGTATATTAAAATAAGGTTAAAATGTAAATAACTAAATTGAAAATTTTTAAACATACAAACTAAATTGATAAAATACACGCATATTATGGACTAAAACATTTATTTAGCCTAAATAAGAAACATATACATTTTCTAAAAGTAATTTAAAATGAAGTATGTTTTTTTTGATAAAAAAAAATATTATAGTCACTAATTGATGTTAATAATGGAAATCAATATATTTTTATTTTATGTGATAATAGCAAATTCATATCTTATAGTCGATAATTGAAGTATCAATTTGAGTATAGTTCAACTGGTAAAGACATAGATCCTCGACTATAAGGTTGGAAATTTGAATCTCCGCTCCTATAAGTTGGTGAACTCAAAATAACAACAACAACAACAAAAATAAAAATTAATTGACTTTAACTGATTATAATAATAGCGATAATTTATTCTCTCGATCCAAATTAAGAACTCACTTAGTGAGCTATTATCACAAGACACTTTATATTTCACTCAATTGGTGAAAATAAAAAACATCTCACGATAAATGAAATATCTCGATTTATAAACCAACCTTAATAACTCAACTGGTTAAAACATATTTTCCCTAAACGATAATACATTATTACAAGACATTCAAATCGCGGTAGCCATTCCAATATAAAATTTCAATGACATTACTAGTAGAAATTTGATTAGAAAAATTTTGAAATACCATGGAACAATTTGAAAAAAAAAATGTATATATATATATATTTCATGGACTAAATAAATTATTCGAGTCAAAGAACAATAAAACAGTGGGTGGAGAAAATATAGAGTGATGGATTTGGGCAGACAAGTACTAAATTTACATTATAGAAATGAGAAAAAAAGAGAAGAAAAATTCCAAAACAGATCCACAGAAAATAACAAAACCTTAAGACCCATCATTTTCACTAAAATCTTATGTTCCCATGTAATCTCCTTCACCTTACATTTCTGTCCAAATGTACCATAACAACCACTAAATAAAATAAAATAATATAAAATAATATTACAAATATGGAGTGGAAATTCTAATTAAAAATTCACCCTATAAAGAAATGTTGTTAATGTCTTAATTTGAGTTCAGTTATGTTAAAAAATAATAATAATAATATAGGCTCAAATTATTACATTATAGTTGTCTTATTTTTTTTCAAATTTCATATTTGTCTAAAAAAGTGTTATTGCTTTTTTTAAAAAATAATAAATAGGGGGTTTGAGTATATAATGTTTAAATAAAGATTAAATTAACATAACTATGCTAAATAATAGTCAAACCCGAGCATAACTTAATTGATTAAGGTATATCTCTTCGACCAAAAGTCACAGATTCGAATTTGAAATCTCTTTCTATTTTTTTTTGGTGCTAGATGGGATAGTAGATAGTCTATAGTTAATATTTAACTAAGTTATTAAAGCATATCTCTTCGGTCTAAAAGTTGTTTGGTTTAAATTCTCATCTCTTAAAAAAAAACAAAAAACTGGAAAGTAAAGTTTATATTTAGAACTTTCTAAATTTTAAGAACAACTATTTTTATTTCCTAAATGAAAAACAAAATGTTCTTTATTTTTCTCAATTCATTTTTTACGAATGTCTAGTCTTTCTTTTTAAAGCAACAAAAATTATCTTTATTTGAAAATTGTGGTTTTTTTTTTTTCCTTTTTGGGAGTTGATGGATTTGAGAATAATTGTACAATAATCTTAATATTTTTACAAAATCACCCAATTACAATTATTAACAATCATTTTTAACAACCCTTTTACCTTATTAACTTTAGGAGAAAATTTAATTATTATCAATTTTCACGGTAAACTTTTACTTTCTTCCAATTGAACTTTAGACTTATACAAAACTCTATACAATATTAAGTCTGATCAATGTAAAAAAATCAAACATAGAATAAACCTCTCAAAACTAAAAAGAAAAATCAACAGGTAAAAAGTAGTAAGAAAAAAAAAAACATCTCTAATGATTTCTTTTTAAAAAAAAAGAAAGATGGATACGTCCCTACCAAATTTAGAGGTAAAAATAATTTCTTATCCTTTAAATTTATTTGGTAAATAATCTAAAAACTAAATTATACCGGTCAAACGGAGCATAACTCAATATGTTAAGGATCTTCCTAACTAAAAGAAAGTGGGTTCGAATCTCCACACTACACGTTATTGAACTACCAAAAAAGAAAAAGAAGAAGAAGAAGAAAAAAAAACCTACATTATTATTTTCTTTCTCCTTTCTCTTTTTAAAAAAATTATGTTTGAAATTATCCAAAGGAAAAAAAAAAAATATATATATATATATATATATATATTGGCTTTGGGGGTCCATAAATCAGTTGGTTCAGTCTGTTTCTGAGGCCCTGACCACCTCCCATCAGTTTGCTTTGTCACTTCACTATTACCCATTTGCATAACCACATAATTTTATTGTTATTTACCAAAAAAAAAAACCACCATTTTCTTTTGTTTTCTTCATAATATTTAATTCACGTACATATTTTTTATCTGGAGAAAAAAAAATAATTTTGACCCATAAACTTGTTAAGATGTATCAATTTTGACTTCGAACTTTCAATTTTATCAATTTAAACCTCAAATTTAGATCAGTGTTGTAATTTTTAATCTCTAATTGATTTTTGTCCGGAATATCATTAAAAAAAATACTCTAATATGAGTTCAATGAATTATTTAGTATATATAAAGAATGAAATGGATAGAACTACACAGAAAAACGATATTAGAGTTAAATTTTTATTGAAATATGTGAGTTTTGGCAAAGTTATTCAATAGTTAATGTGTGCATTAATCAAATTTAATTTTGTGTAATACTTTATTTTATTGAAATTAGTAGATTTACGAAAATTCTCACATTACTTTTCGTTCAAATTAATGAGTAAATTAACAAAAATTGAATAGAGGGTTAAAATTGCAAAGCTCATCCAAGTCTAGAGTTCAATTGGATGAAATTGAAAGTTTATGGTTAAAATTAATTCGACTTAACAAGTTTAGAGGTCAAAATTTATTTATTTATTTATTATTGTTTAAATTCACAAAATTCAATATTTTATCTAATAAATCCATTAATTTTAAAAAATTCGAATATGTCGGAGACCTATCAGACACAAAATTGAAAGTTAATGAAGTTATTAGAACACTTTCAAAGTTCAAGAATCTATTAAACAAAAAATTAAAAGTTTAGGGGTCTATTTGACATTTTGTAAAGATTGGGGACCTATTTGACATATAACTAAAAATCTAGGGACTAAACTTGAAATTCATAGTTTAAAAAAAAACTAGACGTTTTTTTAGTTCAAGAGACAAGAACAAAACAGTAAGGAAATTAAGAGATATAAGAGATATCAGCACTTCTGTGTCATGCAACCCAAGGCGGGAAGTCTTCGATCCAAATGCAACTGGACCGATGTTGTCTGGCATGACTTGCCAAGAAATTAGCAACTTCATTTTGAGTGCATCGAGCGAACAAGATCTCTTCCACATCCATGCTTCTACATTTCATCTTAATTTCATTCCCAATGAGTTGTGTCTCTCATTATCAAAATTATCTTCTCCTTGTATGAGATTCCAATCACAAGCGAATCAACTTTCGCCCAGCATAGTCGAATTCCCACTTCAGAAGCTAAGGTTAGACTCTCATTTAGAGTCATCGCTTCAGCAAGTTCCATTGAAGCACTTAGATACCTTGATTGATCTGCTGCGAGTAGGACTTGCCCTTGTGCATCTCAAATCAAAATTCCAAATTATGTCCGTCCATCATGCAAGGTTGCATTTGTGTTGATCTTGTAATGCGTTGGAGCTAGTGGTTTCCACTTCTCTACTTCGGGAGGGATGTGTGTACCCAATCCTTGCTGCATAGGATTTTGGATTCAGCTCCATTGACCAATTTTCCATTCTTTAGCATACATGACTCTGCCAGGGAGATAGAGTCCTCTACAGGTGAATGTTGTTGATTGAAGGTCTTCATGTTTCGCCCTCATTAGATGGTCCACAATGCAATTGTGAAAATTTTCGACTTCTCTTGCTTTAGCTTCTCGACAACCCTGCAAAAAAAAAAGAATTAAATTCATGAAACGGTTACTCCATAAAACACAAGATAGGACCCAATGAGTCCAATAACTTTGAATTTTTTTGCACTAACCATAAAGAATGAAGTTCAGTTTCAACTTCCCTTTTGCAGCGAGGGAATATGGAATATCTTACTTTCACACAATTTATAGGGTTTAACAACAACAAGCAATCGAATTTCTCGTTCAAGCGTGTAGTACTATTTGTAGAAGTCATCAAAAGATGGTTGAAAAAAAAATCTCTATTTGAAATAGTTTCTTCCTATACCATTTCGCTCAACCTATAAATAATAGGTTGGAAGAATCTTTTGGCTCTTCCAATATTAATAAATTAGTTGTTTAACTCCTATATCGTCCAGAAGAAAAAAATATCTTTGAAAGCTGATAAAGTATTCAAAGATATATCGATAAATTCTATTAATATTTTTTGTAAATTGAAGTGTTGAATCTCAATATTAGAGTCAAATTATACATACCATAAACATGACAATCAAATTTTATTTAAAAAAAAAAAACAGTACGAAAATAAATATTAGTAATAAATATTTAGTATTTATTTAAAAAGTGGAAGATACTTATTTATTCATTCAAATAATTTTATTTTTTTAAAGTATTGATAGAATCACATAAATTTGAGACCTAACAATTAAATCTTCGGTAAGATTTTTGTTATCATTCAAATTCAACATTAATATCCAAAATGATTTTCTATATAAAATTTATTTTATATCAAAGTAAAATATTTAAAATTGTAATGCCTAAATTTTTAAAAGAAGGTGAAAGGTTAGGAATTATAATATAAATTCTTTTAATACTTTCATCAAGGAAGGAAAAGGGAAATATAATGTCAATTTAGAATACGAAAGTTTTTTCCATTTAATTTTAATTTATACATATATTTATTTATTTCAATTGTTAGCTTGTAGAGAGATGAGATTAAATTTCCTTGTCACATTTCTTTTACTAAATTCAAATCTATAATTTATAAAATGTTGATGCGTAAATCTGGTTCAACGTTAAATTTGTTTAATTGGGACGAATGAGTATGTACCTGCAAAACAAAAAAAACTAAGTATTGGTGTGGTGCAAGCCACAAACACTCTGACGCCCAAGTTAGCTAGGTTATAAAAAAAAAAAAAAACTTAATACAAAAGTAGATTGAGTTGCTTACCTTCAGCATACTCTTTCACCTCTCATTTATAGGGGATGCTGATTGGCTGTGGACATTGTAACTGTTGCCTCATCAGTAATGGCTTGATTTGATTGCAGATAATGCAATCAACACAGGCATTGCGATGCATTAAAGAATCTCAATCGGCCACTATTATGGCAATGCAGGTAACTGATGGGTCGACTGGGTTGACCCGAGCCGATCCATCCTCACTAGTTGACCACTCCAATGAAGGTCAACCATTCCCTAGTGGAGGGTGGTCGGCTCGACCGACCCTTCTTCTTGGAGAGGTCGGCTTGGTTGCTTTCTTTTCGGGAAGTCTGCTTGACCGACCTCATTTGCTTGGTGGGTTGCTCGAACTTCCTTAGGTTGAGGTCAAATTAGGCTTGGCCTTTCCAAATCTAACTAAGTGAGTCTACTTGGGCTGAGTTTCTCTCAATTCAAAGAAATTAGTCCTAGGCTCACCCTTTGTTGGATTAAATCTCGCTTAACCCTAATTTCATATCTCATGCATATCTCATTTTTCTAGCCATAACATAGAAACAATGAAATCCATCACTTTCTTATTGCTTTTTTGGAAAGTTCAATTCACGTTTTTTTTTCAATTAGCTTGTTTAAAAAATGAGTTATAGTCCAAGAGAATGGATTTTTATACTTAAAATAACATCCGATTTTTGTGTTATTAAATGACATTAAATTATATTATTAAATAAACTTCCATTTTTAAAGTCATATTATTTTGTAGTTTGTTTGTGCATAGATTATGATTTAAAAAAACTATTAAATGTTGATGTTTTGAAATTAATTGATTGAATATTCAACTTAAATAGAAATTTGATGGTTGGGTAGATCAAACATCTACTACTATCACAAAAGTCGTTTGATTTCTCAATTTTGTAATTATTAAACATAAAAAATACTTTATTGATTAAAATAAAAGGGAAAAAACATGTTCAATACTGTTCTCCCCAGGTTTATTTTTTATTATTTTTTCAAAGAACAATAAAAAATTATGTGGTCTTCTTTTTTTCATTTCTTAATAAAAAAAAAAGTTGTTCTTTGAATATTTTAAATAGAAAGTGTACTTTAATTTCATATTTAGCTCATTAAACATAAAAAAGAATTTATAGTTTAATAACACAATTTATAAATTGAAAGTCGGGATAACAGGTGAACAAAAAAGGAGAAAAAAAAAAACTCATTATTTGCCTCCTTAGCTAATTAATCATTTTAAATTCTAAATTTAGGATTTTAACCTCTCTTTTTTTTCCGATCATTGAATTTCGATCTTAAATGAGTAGTAAAATTAATAACTTATTAAAGGAGAAACTAGGAACCACTCTAAAACTAAGTGATAGACTACTAAAATTGATTAAGATATATCTTTCCGACGTGAGTTCGAATCTCTACCTCCACATGTTGTTGAACTAAGAAAAATGATCGTTAAATGTGATGAACAAACCCTTCCGAATCAGATTTGTCCAAAGTCAAAAAAAATATTCACATCAAGCCATAAATTAAAATATTAAAAAAAAATCAAACCTCCATAAAAACACCAAAATTCAACAAAATTAGATGTTCAATATAGCCAACACATTCATAAGTATTCAATAATTATTGCAATTTTGAATGTATTTTTTTAGTACATATTATTAAGAGTATGCATCAGGTAAATAACATTTAAAAAATTATTACGTGCCATTAATTTGATTTTTTATTTTTTTACACTAAATTAATTATTAATACTTAACATTTTTTTTAGAATACAACATTACACATATAAAGAATACTTTAGACGATTAAAACTTTCAACTTAGATTACTAATATTTTAGCCGTTAAACTATATTCAGATATTTTACATAATTTTGTCAATTCGAGCATAGCTTAGATAAAGACATGTTCATCGCAGAGATCGATTGTTCGATCTCCCACTCCCACAAATGTTGAACTAAAAAAAAAAAAAAAAAAAGATATTTTACATAATTCATTACCACAACAAGAATTTCATCAAATTTTAGGTATTTTTCATGATGCCCCAAAGTCCATAGAATTCCTTTATTGCCCTCCACTAGTGACATTGCTCATCAAATGTCTAATACACCCTTACATAATATTAATAATGCTTGTTTTTTCGTTCAATAAGGTGAAAATCAAATCATTCATCTTTAGAAGGGTTAAAAATAAGTTATCCATTGAGTTATTTTCGAGTAGACAAATAATATTTCTTAAAAGTAAAATTGATTGAAACTAGAAGTATAATTTTTTTTTTGGCTAAATTATATAATATGAGCTAAACTCTCCAGTTTGTTTAAAAAATATATTTATACTTTCAAAAGTTTAAATGTTATCTTTGACATTTGTTAAACGTTTCAAAAATATTATTTAACTAAAACTCTATTAAAAATTCGATATAAAATTAAGATAGCTACTAACATGATATTCTAATTAGAAGATGACATGATCTCATTTAAAAATTGAGACAAACTCATCAATTTATAAGAAAAAAAAATTAACCGCTGGGTTTATTTACCTGTTTCTTTAAAACAAACGTAAACTTCTTCTTCACGATTAATTTTTTCCCTTATAAATCAATGAATTTGCCTCAATTTTTTAGTGAGGCCATGCCACCTTCCACGTATGGACGCCCTATGTCATCTACCTCAATTTTCTGTTAAGATTTTAACATAGTTTTAGTTAAAGAGTAGTTTTGAAACGTTTAGTAAAATTCAAAAATAGTATTGAAACTTTTGAAAGTATAAGAATATTTTGGAAACAAACTACAAAGTTTATGGGTATTTTATATAATTTGGCCGATTTGTTTTAATCTCAACAATTGTAGAGTTGAAAGATCAAGTTATCGACCTTTGATAATTAGTGTCTTATCTATTAAACTATACTTGAATGGTAGATGATAAGCCTCCCCGAGTTAAAGAGAGAGATTGAATTCAATTGTTGGATAAGGACACATGAGGATAAAATAGAACTATTAAACATTACATCAAAAGAGTACTATGATATTTGTTAATTTTTCATCAAATATAAATATATTCTAATTTTAAAATCACATCAAACCATCCATTCATTAAATAAAGAAACAAAACACATGCGCCACAGGCTTTGGTTAAAGAACATCTTATAAAAAAAATTAATGAAAAAGAGTAAAACAATATTCTTTCACTTCCCATTTAAAAATTAATCTAAAATACTTAAAATTTTGAAAAATAAATTTAAAAAAAAAACATGTAAATTTAGAAACTAAAACAATATTTCTTTCTCCTAATCAATTTTGGTCGATTTTAATCGATCGTCACACAAAAAAATATATATTTTAATATCAATTTCAATTAAAAAAAAAACAATTCCAAAAAATAATAACAATAATAGGAAAAATCGTAAACCAAAAGTTGTGATAGGCCCACAAGATATCGTCCTCTACGTCGTTTCCAAATACTGATTTTTGGTGTTATTGCCAAATTTCCATTTTTCAACATTATTACTGTTACTTTTAAATGGGTCAATATTATTATCTAAAATTATCATTTCTTAAATGATTTTTTTTTATAAAAAAAAAAAAATAGGGTTTTTTTACTGACATACTGTAGAGCCACCGTTCCCAAGAGCTTACATTAATTGCAAGACAGAGCGACAGAACAGTGCCCAAAAAGAAAAAAGGGGAAAAAAAAAAACTCACAATTTATTAAAATTGGTAATACAACAGTTCGCCGTTGAAACCTCCACGGCCGCCGTCTGGACCGCCGTGTCGGCCGCCGTCTACCACCCACCAGCCAAAATTCATCCTTTTAACCTCAGAAAGTGGGAAATTTGACTAAAATGACTAAAATTTTTGGAAATTTTGTAGAGAAAAATAAAAATGTAGGTAAAATAATATTAATCCATTTCATTGAAGAGAGAAAAAAAAAATCACAAAGAGGGCAAAATGTACCTAAAAATAAAATGAACAGAAAGAAGTGAAGAAGAAGAAGAGGGGAAACCCCAAAAAAAATTACAAGAGATTGAGCCGGTCCGCCAATATCACCACCAAAACCGCCGCCGCGCCACGGCGGTTCAAAGATCAAACGCCGGAGGAACCACGGAGGAGATAAGCCAGAAGAGTCCCGAAGTTTCTGTTTTCCCACACTTCCACCAAAAACCCAGAAGCTCATTTTAGGCCATTCAATTTTTTTTGCGCCGCCATAGAGATCCCGCCGTATTTGGCCGCCTAGTGCAGCTAATACCGCCACCGCCAGCGCCGCCGCGCTCGCCGCCGCAAGAGGAGGAAATAAGACATGTGAAAAAAAAGGGTGGGGGGGTTGTTGGGAGGGGAAAAAAGATTTGGGAGAATTTTTATTTTTTTTTTTGGAGGGGTTGTAAAAAATTTTACTTGAAAAACACTCAAACATAGAATGTAAATTTGGGGAGTGGGTCAGGTACAAAAGCATTATAGTCAAAAGAAAATGGAACAAAACTCCAAAATAAACAACAAAGGGAAGAAGAGGGAAACATTTGGTGTGGGGTTTTTTTCAATCTCTCTCTAATTTCTCTCTCTACAAATTGTTTTTTTTCTCTCTCTCTCTCTCTCTCTCTGTGGTTTCTTGTAAATGGGGTTTCTCTTCTCTTCTCTTCTCTTCTCTTCTCTTCTCTTCTTCACTTTTTCTCTTTTGTCCTGTCAAATGGAAGGAAAAAGGGAGAAATTTTGCAATAAATGTCTAAGAAGAAGAAGGTGTGAAGTGGGAGAAAGAAAGTTAACAAAAAGGGGAATTTTAATTTAGTTTTTTTAATTTTTTAATTTTTTAATTTTTATTATTATTTAATTTTTTTTTTCATGATAATTTTGGGTCTGTCCATCTGCTCTGAAGAGCTCTGGCTTTAACACAATGAGACCAACTAAATGTTGGGAGGAGCAAAGGAGAATTTTGGGATTTGGATTTCTTTACCCTTTTCTTTTTCTTTTTTTTTTTTAATTAAAAAATTAGGCTTTAATTTAAAAAATGTAGGCTCCATTTACTTCTCTTCAATTGAAATAAGAAATAAAAATAAAAATTTTCATTTCATTTGATGGTGTTTAAGGAATGATAACCAAACGTGATACTCACCTCAAATTTGAGAATCACTCTCCTTAAAAAATGAAATGTCTGATCAATCTCATTCTCATTTTTTATTTCGTGGGACTCACATCATATTCATTAATTGTTTTACATAGTTTACCCATTTCTCTCTCTTTAAGAATTGTCATAGCTTTTTAATTGTTTAGAAATAAAAAATGTTATATTTGTAATTATTATTTATTTGATTTCAATTTCATATGAAAGTAAACAAGATGAATGAGTTTCTGATTTCAATTATAGACAATTCCTAGTCAACAACATCAAATGAATAAGATTTTCATTATAATTGACTTTATTCTGATTCTTTTTCGTTCGGATGGAATGAAAGTAAACAAGGCTTTAGTTCTACTCTTTTATCTTTGTAGTGGTTTCAAAAAATAAGTTGTGAACATTATTATTATCATTATTATTATTATTATTATTTTGTGTTAGTAAGAGGGAAAATTTTGTTTGGAAAATACCAACTTTGCCATCTTGAGAGAAGTTAGAATAAAATAAAATAAAATAAGGGAGTAATTGAAAATTATGGTCTAAATTGACTGGAAAACAAATTATTAATTCAATTTTCAATGAGGCTTTTAAAGATTATAAATGATTCTTTTATTTTGAATTTGATGGTGTATTTTTCTTTTACAAATAATTTTTACACAACCTAAGTCGTTTATTCCAATCATGTCACTTTTCTTCTCACTCTTTCTAATAGAAAAGT
>JAOANK020178308.1:0-16774 GCA_026257165.2 Telfairia occidentalis
CCGTAGTGTCACCAGGATAAGGCACCCAACCTTGTCCATATACTACAGACCATTTAGGTTATTCCTTAAACATGATCTGCCTGTATGTGTCTACATACATGTTATTTTCTCATGGAATAACCTTGGATCTTAGTTTATTAGATTGAGTTTATACACACTAAATGTCGAATAAAATAACTCTTATATTACTAAATAAATAATTCAGATAAATTACAAGACCACGAAGGTTTAGGGCATCATCTCCTACATGTATAAAGTCAACCACAACTCTAATGGCTCTATCGAGAGATACAAAGCCAGGTTAGTTGCAAAGGGGTATACTCAACGAGAAGGGCTAGATTACATTGAGACATTTTCAACTATTGCAAAACTTGTCACTATGAAAGTTTTACTTACCATTGCCATATCTCTCAATAGGTCATTGATTCAATGAGATGTTAATAACGCATTTTTGCATGGGGATCTGTTTGAAGAAGTGTCCATGGACTTGCCATTGGGCTATAAACATAATGTTGTTGCACCTCAGGGAGAGCGTTTAGATTTTCGTCTTCATAAGTCCATTTACACTCTTAAACAAGCATTTAGGCAGTGGTTTGATAAGTTTTCTCATGCTTTACTATTGCTCGATTTTTGTCAATCCAAGTCCGATTACTCGTTGTTTGTTCACGGGTTTGGTGCTATATTCATTGCCCTCCTTATATATGTGGACGATATTATAATAATGAGTGTATCTTCTACTGATTTGCATAGTTTAAAAACTCATCTCAATGTTGTTTTTAAACTCAAAGTTTTGGGTCATGAAAGGATTTTTTGGGACTTGAGCTTGCTAGATCTTCTAAAAGACTTTCTTTCTCAACGAAATTATACATTGCAACTCTTAGAGGACATTGGTTTCCTTGCTTGTAAACTGCATGCTTTACCCATGTGTCCAAACATTAAGTTGAGTTGTTCTGATGGTACTTTATTAGAGGATCCCTCTAGTTATCGACGTCTCATTGGTCGTCTTCTTTACCTCAATGTCTCGACTTGATATATCCTTTACTATACACAAATTGAGTTAATTTGTGGCCAAGTCGTGCAGCTCTCACCTATTGGCTGCCCATACCTTGTTGAGTTATTTGAAAGGAATTTTTGGCTCTGGTATATTGCTACAGTCATCCTCTTAGTTTGCTCTTCGTGCTTTTGTCAATGTAGATTGGGCATCTTGCTTGGATTCTCGCAAATGTACCATAGGTTTTTGTATCTTCTTACGCGAATCTCTCGTGTCTTGGAAGGCTAAGAAACAGACTACCATCTTTAAATCTTTAGCAGAAGAAGAATATCACACCCTTGCTGCTATCACCAATGAACTTGTTTAGATTCAGCAATTGTTGACTGATCTTCATCTCATTTCTCTGCCTCCTACTGTCATTTTTTTATGACTACCTTGCCCCCATTCATATTGCGTAGAATCCCATCTTCCAAGAGTGAACGAAACACTTAGAACTTGACTACCATTTTGTGTGCAACAAGCTTCTTGCTGGTGTTGTGAAGTTGTTACCAATTCAAACCAATTTTCACCTCGTAGATATTTTCACAAAGGAACTGCCAGTCCAGAGTTTTTCTTCTTTTATATCCAAGCTAGGAGTTCTTAATATTCATATCTCACCTTGAGGAGGAGTATTAGACTTAACTCTTGTATTAATTAGTTAAGTCAGTTACTCTAGTTAAGTGGTTATAACCACTCTTATATTCACTTGGCTTATTTAACTAGCCTATCATTGAATGAAGTGATAAACAGAAGTTAATTTAGCTTTGCTTCTAATAATAAGGGAGAAGACTTTGTTAAACAATGGAATTGGATCTATTAATAAAATTTATTTAACTCGTATTTAAATATTATTAACTCTTCTTATTATGTAATGGGCTGATAGCAAACATAGCAATTGGGTATAAAATAATAGCATTTATAGCAAAAAATAAAAGAATTTGCAAATATGGCAACAAATTGCCTAGTTTTTTTTTTTTTTATAGTCTATAAATGATAGACTAATAGACTTAAATAACATAACTTTAGCCTATCAGCGATAGACTTCTATAAATGATAGATTATATATTATGTTGTATTTAAGTCTACTAGAGATACAAGTCTATTGCTGATTGACTGAATTATATCACTTAAGTTTTGAAATTCTTATAGTTTGTGTAGTGTTTCTTCACTTTCAAATCTCATTAGTTCTTATTATAATTTGGCTTGTTGTTGATATGTTTTGATTTGTTAGTCTATAACTTTTGATTTCGAAGTTATGTTTCTTCATTTAAGTTTTTTAATTATTATTATTATTTCTTTGAAGTTCTTAATTGTTACCATATAATTTGTGATTTATAAGTTTTTTTTAAAAGTTATAATTTGTTAGTTTAAAGTTCATTTCTGTTTTTTTCATTTATAGTCTATAGATTGGTATCATTGATAGACTTAAATAAAAACATAAATTTAGTCTATCAGCGTTAAACTTTTATATATCAATGATAGACTATATATTAAATTGACTACATTATCATATATTTTTAAGTTTTTTTAGCTTGAATAAAGAATCAAACGTACAATGGACATGATCTGAGAAAACAGAAAGAAAAAATCAAGTGGTAAAGGTAAGAAATTTGTTTTTGCTATTTAATGAGGTATTTTTTAAAGTTGTGATTTAAGTCTATCTCTAATAGATCGTCTATCACTATATGATAAAAATCTATCAGATTTATCAGTGATATCAACTTATCAATATTATTGTCCTCGTATTGGTCACAATTGTAAAACATATAAAGTTTTACAAGTTGTAAAATTATATAATATCAATGATTGACTTTTTTATATTTATTATCAATAGTTGATTCTTTTACATTTTTTTTTTATATTATAAGTAGTCTATCACTGATAGAAGCCTATCAAATTATAAGTAGCCTATCAATGATTCTTTTATTTATGTGGTCTTCCTGCGTGACATTTAACAACTTTAGGTAATAAATTCACGCTAATCTTTATATAATTCCAATCAAAATGAATCTAGTAGAGAAAGAAAAAGGAAAATTATTGATTTATCACTTAATATTAATAGATTTGCATCACTGATAAATGTAAAAATTGTCTATTAGTGATAGACATATATCACTAATAGAAGTAAAAATACTAGTGTATTAGTGATAAACGTTTATCACTAATTGAAGTAAAAAAGTTCTGTCACAGATTGAAAATGGTCTATCACTGATTGAAGTAAAATTAATCTATCAGTGATAGATTTCTATCACTAATAGACATAAAACAAGTCTATCAGCGATACATGTCTATCAATGCTATCACTAATGACATCTATCAGTGATATATAGAATTTTCAATATTTGTCATATTTTCAAATTATTTTTCTATGTAACATATTTGCAAATATGGCAACAAATTTTAACATCCATTATAATATTTCTTATTTAATTCATGATTAAACGATCAAACGTTAAATATATCATATATAATTAACGTTTACTCCCAAATTTTAATTTTAACTATTCAAATTCTTTCATCACACTGTTCTAAAGTTTAGTCTGATATGAGCTAGCACAGAGACCTAATGGACCTACAGATCATGAGTTCCAACGATCTGAAATTAACCGGTCAAACTCTTTAACCCAGTTAACCAACATTCGTTAACATCGAGACACTCCACTAAAGCCGTAGTTGTACTCTCCTCACTGTAGATATATTTATGTTCACGTGATATAACCATGATTAGTAAGTTGATCCTTCATAGGTTGTACGTAATTACAGCTGGGTCATAATTACCGTCTTACCCCTGTAATTGCTTCTTGCTTCTTAAGTCGCACTGATCCTCTAATGAACAATTGGTTTGTGGTCCAACCACCAAACCGAGTCCTCTTGGGCCAATGAGATGGTGAGGCCCGTTGTTCAAGACCTAGAGTTAGCACTTAAGGGAACAACCTATCTACTATCCCTAGAAACGGGTAGGAGTGAATTCCTTCTTGCAGGACTATGTCCTCATCTATCTACTCGGTCTTACCCCTGAAATGGGAGGCTTATTGAATCGGCAAAGTCAGACCACTCTCTCACCCATGCAGATCTAAGGATAATCCCGAATAAACAGGAGTTCATAGTTAGCTCAAGATTAAAATTGAGTTACCTAGGTCATCGTAATTGAAATAGTCAGTATCAGTGTTATAAAGTAAAAATGACTATCTCTTGGTCCAGTCTCATGCAAACTCATTGCATGGGATGCCCCCACTCACATGTCTCCACATGAACGATTCGGGATTACATCGTTTGTATCAAATACAAAATGGTCGCATCCATAGTGCCCCTAGGATAAGGTACTCAGCCTAATCCTTATATTATAGACAGTTTTGGTTATATACTTGAACTTGATTCACTTTTATGTCTGCATGTAGTTCAAGTACTCATACTATAGTTATGAGTTCTTAGTTTATTAGATTTAGGATTATATTAACAACAATTCACATATTCAATAACTAAATAACCTTGATAACATCTTTATCGATAATAGAAGAATATGTTTAATGTTTACAAACTACTAGGTTTAGGACATAAAATCCAACAAAACATAAAATCCAACATCCATGAATTATATAATTGTTCACAGCTGTTAAATTTTGATATCATATGACAGATACCTCATGAGAGGGAAAGAGCGTAGTTTATTAAATGTGTAAAAATAATACTCTCTTACATAAGAAGAGTTTTCCTACATGACTTACAAATAAACTAAAGTAAGAACTAACCAAACTAATAACTAACTATAGATCTAATGACTAACAACTAACACAATCTTATTTGATAGGTCTTTTTTTTTTCCTTTCCTTTGTCATTGCATTCCCATCAAATGACAGACGGTGCGCATCGTGGGGCGTGAGTGCGGTTCAGGCTGCACACAAGACACGGCTGTACTCACAATTGAGGCTAATTCACTGAAAATCTTTCGGCTTTGAGGATGTGGAAGACGAGGATCCAATAAGTCTTTCAGCTCTATGGCGTTTTCAGGTGAAGTTTGTAGAGACAGAATGGTTTCTTCTGGATGTCTCCCCATCATCACTTCTATGGCAACCACTCCAAAGCTAAACACGTCGCATTTTTCTGTTGCTTTTGTCGTGTATGCAAGCTCTGTATTTATAATGCAAGATATACTCAACAATTGAATATCAATATTAAATTGAAGAAATAACATAGATTCAAAAATCACCAGTAAACTCTAAAAAGCTTAAGTTATCAATAATTTAATCCATTTTTTGTTTTGGAATTTTAAACAAAATTAGGTTCTTATTCATAATTTGTTTGATTTTTTATTTTGACAAGCCACAAGACTAATTAGTAACTTTTAGGTGAACTTACAAATTTAATTCCTACCATTTGAACAAGTTTTCAATTTGATCCCTATAGTTTATGCATATTTTCAATTCAGTCTTTATGGTTTCAAAATTTTCAATTTTGTCCCTAAAATTTAGTGAAACCTCATAACCACTACTATATCATCACAAAATTCTTTACACGCAGCAATGAGCTAATGTTTTTTTTTTTTTTTTGGGTTAACTCTCTTAGTTGTATAATTATGGTCTAGGACCAAATTAAAACTAAGACAAAATCATATATAGCAACCAAATTAAAATTTTTAAAATCATAAAAACGACAATATTTTATAATTTAACCTAAACTTTTAAAACTACTAGAACGAAATCAAAATTTAATCTCAAATTATAACTACTAACCCTACCATTGGCATCAAGAAAGTTCCAAGAAACGATTTAAAATTTTATGATTTGAAATTTGAGAAATAATTTTAATATTTGTTTTTATCTTGGTTGAAATGAAAAAGATTTGAATTTTTTTTGTTGGGTTGTTCTTGAAAAAAGAGAAGAAAAGAAAAAAAAAAAAGAAAATATTTATTAATATAAATTTTTAATCTTTAATTTATTAATTAAAATTAAAATATTACAATGTTAAATGAGTAATTTGATTTAAAATTCTCTGAAATTCTTTCAAACCCAATCATTTCGAACAAGATTTTTTTTCATAAAAATATGATTTTAAATCTTACATAATTTCAAATCAATCACAATTAAATTCATCTGAAAATTGATAAAAGAATTTGAGATGGTTTAAAATTCTAAGCTACCAAAGAGTGTAACCAAAATAAAACTAACCATAAAAAGTTGGAGTTGGATTGAAAAAAAAAAAAAAACTAACCAGGAGCAACATAGCCATGAGTGCCAGCAACGCCGGTGGAATGATGCAAGCCATGATGAAGCTTAAAAAACCTTGCAGTTCCAAAATCGCCTAGATGCGCTTCAAAATCCTTCCCCAACAACACATTGTTCGCCGTCACATCGCGGTGGAGGATTGCCGGAACACAATCATGATGCAAATAACACAAAGCCTCTGCCACTCCCTTCACAATCTCCACTCTCTTCACCCAATCCAACTCCCTCCCCCTCTTCTCGCATCTCAACACCTCCCCCAAGTTCCCTCTTTCCATAAACTCATACACCAAAAACGTATGTTCACCCCGCGAGCAGAACCCGTACAGCTTCACTATGTTCCTGTGCCGGATCTCTGTCAGAGTCGCGATTTCACTTCTGAAACTCTTCACGTTTTCCACTCCCATCTCGCTGTCCCAAAAGTTGAGCTTTTTCACGGCCAACGTCTCGCCGTTGACCATTTCCGCTTTGTATACTTTTCCTGACCCTCCGCCTCCGATGCAGTGCTTGTCGTTGAAATTCTCTGTGGCTTCTATAATATTTTCGTACACTAGCTTCCCGTCGTACCCCCAGATGTTTGAAAATGGTGATTGTGGTTCAGTTTTTAGTGTTCTTGTTCTGTGATTTGATTCCATTTGTGTGACTTTGTCGTCTCGTCGGAAGCATGAGATGATGGCGAAAAGTAGTAGAGAGAATATTAATGCAATTAGTAGAGATGGGATTAGAACGATCACCAATTTCGGCCTTCTGTTTGAACGTATGAATAAAAGATTAAATATGCTATCTGAGATAAATGCGATCAAAGGAAGATTATGTGTATAGAAGTGAAAGACGAAACCATGAAGGTGGTTTAGGTATAAAATGTGAAGAATGCAAATTTATTTTCAACAAATATGAAAAATTAAATATTTTATAATTATTTTTGGATTTTTATATTTTTAGAAGGCTGAGAGAGAAAATTATGTTGACCAAAGAAAATAAGACTTTAAAAAGGTAGAGAGAAAAAGGCTAAGAAATAAATGTTATAGAAAGAGAAAAAGAAATAGGTAGATAACTTTTTCGAAGATAGAAAAGTCAGTGAGACAATTTAAAGAGGGAATAAAATTGGAGAAGAAAAGATATATGATAGTGAAAGAAAGAAAAGTGATATAGGAGAAAACAAATTTAAGATGAGAAAAGTAAAAGAATTATGTATTTTAATTCAAAGAGAAACATAAATTAGAGAGACGAAAAAATAGAATAGAGCAAGAAATTTTAGAAAAAGACAATGAGAAAAAAGTGAAGTTAGAGAAAAAAATGTTTAAAGAAAATATTAACATTTTTAAAGAGAGAAATGAAAATTTTAGAACAGAAAAGGAAATGAAAGACAGAGATGAAACTTTTGTGAATAATTTTTTAGGAGATAAATCCATAGAGAAAAAGACATTTGGTAAGAAAGAAACGTAAAAGAGGAAAAATATTTATGATGTTAGGAATGAAAAACGATATTTTAAGTAACAAAAATTTGTATTTTTTTTTTTTTTGAAATTATTTACAATTTCACAAACAATAGAAAATAAAATAGTTATAAACTAATACGTTTTTAAGTTTAGTGGTTGTTTAGTACCTTTTATTGCTATTTTCTTCCATAGGAACGTTGCAGCGTTGCATCCCGACAATACTTCCACATAAATCTGTGTTGTTAACGAAATCCTGCGATCGAGCCTTGTCGAAGATGCCGCCGGAGGGAAGAGAGCCAGTCAAATTGTTGAAGGAGAGATTGATATTAACCAACCCCAACATGCTACTTAAAGAATGAGGAATGGAACCAGAGAGATGATTGTGCGACAAATTCAAGCTCTCTAAATATATTAATTTCCCAAGTGAAGAAGGAATTTCTCCATCTATGGAATTATAACTCAAATCCAACAAATCTTGCAGGAAGAAGAGATCCCCCATCTCAAATGGGATCGAACCATTCAGCCGATTCGTGCTCAAGCTGAGATTTTGAAGCTTTGAACAATCACCAATCTGGTGAGGGATCGACCCTTCAAACTTATTCATCGAGAGATCAAGCGATACGAGATTCGAAAGCTTCCCAATCCCCAACGGCACATCGCTAGAAAATTGATTCCTCTGAAGCTGAAGTGACGACAACGACGATAAATCTCCGATATTCTCGGGGATTATGCCGGAGAGATTGTTGAAGGAGAGGTCAAGTACTACCAAATTCTTCAACTGAGTGATCTCATTCGGAATTTCACCACTTACCATGTTCCCAGCTATATTCAACTTGGTTAAATTTTTGCATTTTCCCCAGTTTGAAGAGAGCTTGCCAGTCAGCTGATTGTCACTCAAGTCTATGTAATTCAAACTTGGATAAACCCCAAAAGCTTCGTCGAGATTCCCTGTTAATTGATTGTGTTCCAAACGAAGCCGATACAATGTCGAGCAGTTTCTAAAGCTTCTTGGGATCGGACCTGTAAAAAATTTGAATGACAACCAAAGATTAATACACAATCATGATTAAGACTGTTTAACCTTCTCTCAATAACAATTACAAACACATTTATGTTTGTGTATCTAAAAATAAATAGATAAACAGATGTATGTAAGAAAACCAAGATTACATACCCAAATAGAATTTTGGTATACTCTACTTTTGGGTTTGGTTCATTTTAGTTTTTGTACTCTTAAAATATATAGTTTAGTTTCTGTACTTCTAGCATTGAGTCGTTTTAGTCCCTATACTTTCAAAACATCTATTTTAGTTTCTATACTCTTAAAAATGACCATTTTGGTCAATTTCGATCACAATTTCAACATATATAATAATAGCGTAATACTTTGAAATGTTGCAATAACTTAATATTAAAGAATTTCCATTATGTATAGAACTTATGTTAGAATTTTGCAAATAGAGACTAAAAAATCAACTTTTAAAATTACAAGGACAAAAATGAATGTTTTAAAAGTGCACGGACTAACATGAACTAAAGCTAAAAGTATAGAAACCAAAATAGTATTTGAACTAATTTTCTAAAACTTATAAAAGATTGATTAAAAGTAACTTGCAATTTTTTTTAGTACAAAACAGATAGAAGTCATAAATATTTAAAAACTATTCTCGCCATTGCCAGAGATCGAACCCTAGTCACCCGCATCACAACATAACTTAGCTTGTAAATTACTTCAAAAAAAAAAAGGTAACTTGCAAAAGGAAGATGTAATGAGGTTATGGCTATTCCTCAACTATGCAACTTTTGGACCAAATATAGACAACGACCTCCTTCTACTTATGAACAAATTATTAAATTAAGAGGCTGAAACAATACCATTCTAGTTTTACACTCTTAAATGTATGAGAGATAAATTACAAAACATATTTCAAACTTGTATTCAAATCTCAACAGTTATCAAGGACCGCATACAAGTTTCAAACCTTCATCTAACTGTCATTAGAGTATAGTCACATCTAATAACGAATAGGAGCTCAAGCAATATAGTGTGTTTGGAGACTACAACCATAAATATAGTAATCATCTACACATAGTGGAGACTATTAATTTAATCAGCCATCAAATAATTAACCCAAATATAAATGGACTAATCAAATTTCATAGTTTAAAGCATTGGGATTGGACCTGTAAACGAATTACTTGCTGCAGTGAAGTTGACGAGCTTCCCACTGCTGCACAGATTGGGAGGCAAATCACCAGTAAAGTTGTTTTCAAAGATATGAACGGTGACCAAAGATGAAAAATTTCCCAAGCCTTGAGGCAGTGGCCCAGTTAAGTTGTTACTGAACAGCCGCAGATCCATTAAATTTGGCAACTTTCCTATAGCTTCAGGAATTTCACCTGTGAAGCCATTTTCATTCAGTCGAAGTATCGTCAAATTTTTCAAGTTTCCCACAGCTTTGGGAATTGGCCCGAAGAATTCACATGCATCGAAAGCTATAAGACTTAGAGACTTCATATTTCCTATCGCCTCCGGAAGTTGTCCTCCTACCTGAACAGAATTTTATATTAGATGGAGTGCAAATTTGTATATGAATAGAATTTTAAACATTTTTTATTCTAAATACATGTGTTTTGTCCCTAGTCTTTGGTGTTTTTCCTATGTAGTCGCTAGTTTAAAAAGTTTCAAATTTAATCTTTTACATTTTAACATTTTTCAATTGTATTATTTTCATGTTCCGAGTGTGAGTTGGAAAAAATAAACAGAGGAGAAATTGGCTCATTTAAAGAAGAAAAATTGAAAATTTTCCCAACTTCTTTGATATTTGGACGAGTAATTAGAAACTTTCCGTAACTTAATTCACCTTCTGAAATTTCTACCAACTCATTAAATATCATGTCAGTAAGTTTATCATTAGTCAATTTTAACATTCACTCAATACAAGTATAATTGAAAAATATTAAACCATAGAGACTAAATTAAAATTTATTAAAAGAATAGATATTAAATTGAAAAAAAAAAAAGGAAAAAACACGCAAACTGATAAGGAAAACGGACCCTCCACAATAGTATGATATTGTTCACTTTGGGCATAAAGCCCTCATGGCTTTCCTTTGCTTTTGGTTTCAAGTTCTCCATGTTGTTCCTCCTTTATATCCCCGGAGCACTGCCCCCGCCTATCTGATAGAGCTCTACCACTGATCTGTGGAGCGTTCTCCACGTGACTATTTCTTTGAGACTCATTACTTTCCACTTGTTTGGTACTCGAGGATTCTACCGACATTGCTAAGCTAGGGGCATGGCTCTGATACCAATTGATAAGGAAAACGGACCCTCCACATCTCCACAATGGTATGATATTGTCTACTTTGGACATAAAACTCTCGTGACTTTGCTTTTGGTTTCACCCAAAAGACTTCATACCAATGGAGATATTGTTCCTCCCTTATATAACCATGATCTTCCTCATGTCTAACCAATGTGAGACTTTTTTTAGTTGCACTCCCAACACAACCAGACCAAAACATATATTTAGCCTATCTTTTAAATTGAACATTAGGCGCACTAATTATTAAGTCAGCTTAAGGATAACTCAAACTAGCCAAGATATTATGAACTTTTCCCTCAAATTCAAAGATTCTTCCTTACCTTCGTGTCTTGCATGAGAAAGTGCTTTATACTTTTCAGACCAATCTCGGAGTCGTCGCTCGGGAAGAAGCTCGGATGCAAGCCTCCGGTGATGTAGTTTCGAGAGACGTCGAGCTCGTAAACCTCAGTGAGATTAGCAATAGAAGGAGGGAGGGTGCTGTTGAGGGAATTTGTGGACAGATCAAGAAATTGGAGCTTTTTGAGGACTCCAATGGTGGGTGGAATGGATCCATTGAGATTATTCACCTTTAGATCAAGACGAAGAAGGTTGGGAAATGAGAAGAAATCCAAATTTTCAAGAGTACCATTCAAACCAGTGTAAGCCAAATTGATTTCTGTGACACTGCTTTCATTATTGCATTTAATTCCCCTCCATTGACATGGGTTGGAAGAGCTTGAGTTCAGCCATGTGTCTAGAATTGATTGCTGTGGGAGACTTGCCTTCCATTGTAGGAGAGCTTCAGTTTCAGTGGTGGCACTTGTTTTAGTACAAAGGATAAGAAACAGCAAAACAATCTGTGCCACAAGTGGAAGTGACATAGGCTCTTTAATTTGGTTGGTCATTGTGGAGTTAGTAATTTGGTCTTGAGAAGATTTGGCCTTGAGAAGATATATAATATGAATGGGTTTGCACTGGTTGACAACCACCCACTTCTCTTTTACTCCTGTCAATTAGTTATGGTGTGAATTTATTTCAAAATGATGATGTCATACTCAGAAAATTCAAAATAGGTTTATATATATAATTTTTGTTTCCTTTCCTTAGTGTGATGAGAAGACTTGGTCTTCCAACTTTTGGTGTGGATCCTTTACTTTTGAAAATAAGACGAGGTGTTTTTTTTTTTTTTTTTGTAACAATCGAAAAAAATAAAAAGGGGATATTTTTTTTATATAGATAAATTATCTTTTATTTTTGATTCAATGTTATCTTCTAGATAAAATAGAAGATATTTTTGTTTTATTATTATTTATTATTATTATTTTTTTAAAAAATAATCTTTGAAGGGGTTTCTTTTAGGATTTATTTATAAAACTCTCTCTAATTCCTAATTTATAAAAAATAAACTCTTTTTAGAGGTCTAAAAAATTTCTCAAAAAAAACGAATGGTGCTTTTTTATTCCCAAAGTTGCAAGTTTGTTTTTCCCTTGTTCTTTTGTTTAGTTATTTGATTTGGGATTGAAGTTTTGGGATATTGTTTAATTTAAGGGCTTCTTTCTTATTCAAAAATTTGAAATCTTTTGCCCTAAAATTTTTCAGACTTTTCGTTCGTTAATCTTTTTTTTTTTTTTTTTGTCAAAGTTTTCTTTTTGGTCCTAATTGAAAAAGTTTTATTAAAGAATTTTTCTAGATTTATTCAGTTTTAGTTTTGTTTAAAAGTTGAACTATTCTTGTTATTTTGGGCTCTTAAAGCACAAGAAAAAGTTTATCAAATAATTGTTTTCCCTAAATGTAATTTATTGTTTTGATTTCTATGTGAAAAGGATATGTTATACTACTTTTTAAAGGTGTTTTTTTTTTTAATTTTTTAAGATCTAATTTAAGGTTTAGGGTTTAGGGTTCAGGGAGTTGTCACGATGAGAGTCGGGAGATTTTAACTCAACTCAACTTCCTTCCCTCCCTCTCACTTATATATATATAGATGAACAGAGAAGAATAAGATGGTGAAAATTGAAAGCTCTCTCTGAAGGTTCATTGTATTCTTCCCCTCTCTCAAGAGTTCCCTACCAAAATTCTGGAGACCACACTTCCAGGACTTGAGATCCTAGAGAATAACAAGTGTATACGAGTGGTGGTGTTACTGGAAAGACGATCGTAGTTGAAGAAGAGTTCTTCAAAGGTAAAACTTCTACTTCATTCTCTATAATGTTTATGGTTTTCATGTATGCTTATTTCCAAATCCAAAATTGAATGCATTAGCATTCAATCGCTTCCGTTGGGGATTCAATCCCTTCAAAATAGATGTTAAGATTTTCTTTCTGAAAAAACAATCTTAAAGAATGCATCTACACAAATAAACTAGAGGGATTTACATTTAAGATCATAAGGAAAAGGTTTGCAAATTGTAAATAGTCATTTATGAAATAAATTTGATCTTAAGATCTTGGAATATTAGGTTTGATAATAGAGGTATCAAAACCTATGACTTTGAGTAAAGGTTAATGAAACTTGTATAGACAAGAAAATCATTAATTGCTTAGTGGTTGTTTCTCATTTTTTATATTGATGACATCTTACTCATTGGAAATGATGTAAGATTGCTATGTAACATAAAAATTTGATTACTTAACTAATTCCAAATGAATGATTTGGAATAATTTCAAATGTCATAAAGATTCAAATAGGGATTGCAAGGACAAAATGTTAACTTTGTCTCAAACATCTAATATTGACAAGACTGTTGTCAAGTAGTTGATGTAGAACTTCAAAGAATGGTAAGGTACTCTTCAAGAATGAAGTTATTTTGTCTACGAAGGAGGATCCTAAGACACTTCAAATGTTGAGGACATAAAGTAGATTATCTGCAGTAGAGTAGAAAATAGTCTAATGTATACATGAGACATAACATAAAATTAAGCTGGGTAATATATATCAATCAAGAAATAGTATGACCATTGATTAGCAAATCTATAACTTTCTCAAGTATCTATACATAAATGAGAAATTATATGCTTGTGTATGTAGCTAAGGATTTGATTCTTACAAGATACACTAATTATGATAAAGATTTATGGAAATCTATGTCAAGATTATTTTGGCCTTAGGTGATGGAGCCATTGAACATGTTAAATATCCTTGCTTGCGAAGCAACGAAAGAACTTGTATGGCTTAAATAGTTCTTATTGATTTGGAAGGTGTTCCAAATAATGTGAAGCTTATAACACTCTATTATGATAGGGATTTAATGGGCTTTAAGGGCTTAGAAACCATCAATAAATAGGAAAATATGTTAAGAGAAAGCAACATGATGATAACCAAGATGGTCTTTAAGGGACAATTGTGTTGATTTATTTAGTAAGACTCTCCAGGCTAAAGTGTTTGAAGGTTACCTATAAAGTCTAGGATGATGAGACATCTTCTCTAAGGCAAGTGAGAGAAAATGTTGGGTTATAGAGTATACCCTAGAGTACGTGTCTCCCCGACTTTAGTGCAAGTGGAAGATTGTTAGAATTTATGTTCTAAAGCTTCGTAGTTTATAAACATTTTCTCATTTATGAAATAAGATAATTATTTGACTATTATTTTATTATTTGCAATATTATCCGAATTGATAAATCCAAGGTTATTTATGTAGTCTTGAACAAGTATGTAGTTGACATACAGGAGGATCATATCAAGTAATAACTTAAAGAGTCTATAGTATATGGATAAAGTTGGGTGTCATAACCTGGTAACACAATTGATACGACCCACTTTGTAAAAGTTACAAATGATTTGATCCAAATCACTCATATGAAGACATGCGAGTAGGGGTATAATATACAATGAGTTTGTATAAGACTGGATCACAAAATAGTACTTGACCTCTCTTCTTAAATTCATTAAAGAGAAGATTAATATTTCACAAGATGATCATATGCGACTCGATCTCAATCCTGAGTGAATTATGAACTCGTGCATGTGGGGGCATGTTCTTTGATTTACATGGGTGAGAATGGCTTTTGAAGCCCATTTAATAAGGCTACTATATACTGGGGATATGACCAAACGGGGAGCTGGGAACATAATCTCACAAGATGAAATTCACTCCTTCCTATATAGGGTAATAGATGAGTAATTTTCTTAAGTGCTGATTTCGACAGTTAAAAAATGGGGCCCCACTCTCTCACTTGCCCAAGAGACTTAGTTTATAGTTGGATTATAAACATATTATTCATTAGAGAAGCAATGGTACTTAAGGTTTAAGATATAATTACAGAGGTAAAACAAACTTTTGACCTTGCTGGACTATGAACTACTCGTGAATGATCAACTTTCAGGTAGTGATTATATATCCATGGACCTAACATGTCCTACAGTGTATAAGAGGGCAACTCTGGATTTTTAGTGGAGTGATCTTGAGTTAATGAATGAAAATTAATTAATTAATTTTGTATCATTGGAGCTTATTGTAACAACCCATCTTAAAACAACTTAAGGACCTCTACTACATGCATGCATAAACAACTAAAGACTAAGATTCAAACTCAATTTCAAATGTTAAGTTAGAAATCTTATAGCTCCAAAGATTTTAAAGGTGAGATCCCAACTCAGTCAACAATACAAAACAAACGAAACCAAATTCTCAAACATGGAAATAACTAAACATCCAAAAAGTCTTAAGTAAGGGCAGATGTTTGTAAGGGAAAAACATGGAAACTACTTGTGGCCTTGTAACCTCGCACGTCAACCACCACGCATGGTACGTTCGTTACCTGAAAAAAAAATTTATAACATAGGTTGAGTATTTTAACAAATACTCAGTAAGTAACCTCACCTACGGAGTCAGACCTACATACACACGCAATCATGCAAACTCAACATGTAGTCGTTTGGGACCTATCATTCAATGGTTGAGGTTCCACAAAATCGAAAAAAGAGAAAAAACGTGATTAATGGACATACCGAACAAAATCGAAAAAATGTACAAATCAATGATCATACCTTCCAGATTTGAGGTTCCACACAAACTTTAGCCGCACACTGCCAAAAACGAGAAAACCTCACTTGATTCATGAATGAAAACGACGAAAAAAACTTCCAAAACATAAGAAACACCTACTGAACCTTTTGCCGGCGATCATGAGCACCCAAACCAGATTTGGACCGACTGTTCTGTAGTTGTTGATGCTAGAAAACAATGTGGCTAAGGGAGAGATCTCGAAAGGGGGAGGAATCGAGAGATAGGGAGGGAGAAACCTTGAGATAGAGAGGGAAAAAATCGAGAGAACGGGAGAGAGATGTCGAGAGTTGAGAGAGGGAGAAATCGTGAGATTGAGGGAGAGAGGAAAAGGAGGTGGAGGCTAGGGTTCAACCTTATGCCTAAATAGGGCACATGGTCTTCCCTAACCCTAACCTATCTCAGGTTATTTACCATAATGCCCTTGCACCAAAATCCCCCTTTTTTTTTTCTTTAAATAAACCTTTCCAATCCCATAACAAAAACTAAATAATTAAACAGGGCATTACACTTATAATCTGTAGGTCCATAAGGTCCCCTAGCTAGTTCACTAATGGATTAATTATGTGACAGAAAAATTAAATTTGAAGTTGTTCAAATTTAAATTTAATGTAATAGATACATTAAATTAAAAAGAGAAAAACAAAAATATTTGATACATTGTTTTAAATAAAATTTTATATATGTAATTTTAATATATAAAGTATATATTAAAATTGTTTTAATGTATTAGATACATTAAATTAAAAGGGAAAAAATAAATGTATTTGATACATTAT
>JAOANK020178406.1:0-16763 GCA_026257165.2 Telfairia occidentalis
TAGGGATAGTAGAGAGATTATTCCCTTAAGTGCTGATTTCAGGTCTTGAACAAGGGGCCCCACCCTCTCATTGGCCCGATAGGAAATCGGTTTGGTGGTTGGACCACAAACCAATTGTTGATTAGAGGGTCAGTAGTACTTAAGAAACAAGAGGTAACTCAGGGGTAAAACGATAATTTAACCTAGCTGAGATGAGATTACAAACAACCTGTGAAGGGTCGACTTACTAATCATAATTATATCAAATGGACAGAAATATATCTATAGTGAGGAGAGTACAACTACAGGCTTTAGTGGAGTGACCCATTAGTTAACGAATGTTGGTCAGCAAGGTTAAAGAGTTTAACCGCCTAATCTCGGATCGTTAGAGCTCATGATCTATAGGTCCATTAGGATGCTCAGCTAGCTCACATTGAATAAAACCTTAGAACGGTGTGGTTAATAAATTTGAAGTTTTCAAATTCGGTTTAGAGAGTATACGTTAAATATATGTGATACATTTAATCTATCAACGTTTGATTGCGAATTAAACGATCAAGGGGAGTTGGAAATAATATTTAAATGAGATTTAAATATAGTATATATGAATAGGGATTCATATTCGGAAAAATAGTTTTTCGAAAAATCAGGTTGGGTGGCAAAATAATATTATTTTAATATTTGATATTAAAATAATTATAAATTAAATTATAAATTGTTTTTAAGTTAATTTTTTATTTTTTGTTTTTAATTTATGAAATTAAAAATAAAACAAAAATCAATGAAAAAAAAAAGAAGAAAAGAAAATGAGGGAAAAAATGGTTAATGGAAAACTCCATTAAACCATTTTCTTCCTCATGCTAAACACCACCTTGCCACTTCTCCCCATGGTGATTTCTCACCATAATTGAGTGTCAATCTTGTGTGAGGTAGTTGTGCATAATTTTCTCTTAAAAGGGAGCAAATTGCGTACACATAAATGGTTGTTGAAGCTCTCAATTTTCTCTCAAAAGGTTGGTGTTCATGTGTTAAACAAAAACTATCCTACACCTATTTCCTCCCTAAATTCACCACAATTTTGGATCCCACCATCTGTTCTAAGGCCGGAGAATAGTTGAGAAGACTCTAGTGGTGGTCCTGAAGGTGTTCGTGACTCAATCTGCTGAAGAATGAGGGAGAATTGGATCAACAAAGGTATGTTTCCTAATTTCCTGTTTTTCTCAAGTTAAAAGCATGTTTTTTCCTGTTTTGAGTGCAATTGATCCTATTCCGCTGCATGTGTATGTTTTTACATCCTTCAGGTTGCTGGTTCCTTGACCTCCCCAACTGAAGTTTGGGTTTTGTCTCCAACTAGGGTTGTGAGTTTGAGCAAAAGGATTGTTTCTTTGATGATTATAATTTCCAATGTAGTATACTGAGGTAGGGTTGGTAGGGAAATGCTCCATCAAGTGATTTTCTCCACAGTAGCCACAAAACACTCCATTAAGTTGATTCACCGTAGTTGTATTTTCTGTTACATTTTACAAAGGGAGGATTTTCATTATGTTAAACATGGAGGAAATTTGAGTTGTCGAATTAGATAGGGCATCTAGCTCCAATTTTTCTCTTATTAAATCTACCATTTCAACTTCTCTCCTAGGGTCTGACCAATGGCTATGATTGACTGATATTGTGTCCAAGATCTCGACTGCTTCATTATAAGATTTATTCAATAAAGATACATTAGCTGAAGCATCCATCACTAATTTGGACGCTTTAGTCAGTCCATGGTAGAATGCTTCCATTTGAAGGGAATGTGGCAAACCATGATTGGGGGCATTACTTGAGCATTCCTTTGAACCTCTTCTATGCTTCACTAAATAACTTATCACTCCCTTGCTTGAAAGTAATGATGTCTCCTCTTAATTTGACATTTGTAGCAGAAGTGAAATACATTAATAGGAATTACATTGCCATTTCATTCCAATTGGTTATAGATTTTGGTAATAAGGTTCCCAACTATGCTAAAGAATCATCAGCAAGCGAATAAGGTAAAACAGTTAACCTTACTACTTTTTCTGATACTCCATAGATGACAAATGAGTCACACACCTCAAAGAAGGATTTGAGATGCTGGTGAGGGTCTTTAGCAGGTAGACCATGACATTGCCCCTAGGATTGAAGCATTTGGAACATTATAGGTTTCAGCTCAAAATGTGGTGCTTGGATTCCAAGCCGCACTGGATTTATCTTATTGTATCTTGGGGATGCATAATCTCGTATGGCTCTCTCCCTATCATTAGTAATTTGCATTATATTTCCAAGGTTAATAGCCTAATTAACTGGCTCAACTGGTTGTTGCCTTACAGGTTCTGAATTCATGACTTGTCTGTTTGGTAAATCAACCTTCGCTTGCCGACTTTCTTCTTGATCTAGTCTTCACCTCCTTTCTCTTCTAATTCTCCTTAGAATTCTTTCAATTTCAGGATCCAATTATAATACAAATTCTAAGCCAGGAAATTCGTTCATGCACTTCTATAGTATCTGCAATCCACAACAACTTAGTCAGTTCCTTGAGGCACAAAATTCGCCGAAACTCACTTTTAAATGCAATTTTGTTGCACCTATCACCGACAATGGCGCCAAAAACTTGTTGAATGGTTTTTAAAAATAATAGCTTGTAAACCACATAAAAGTGCGAGTATACACTCTTAAGTTGTAGTAATACAAGGTCGATCCACTAGGATAAGGAACAAAATTAGCTCTAAAAGTTATTCTTTAAAATAATAGGGGTAACAGACTTTTAAAGATGTTGAAAGGTAAATAACAATGGTTTAAAAACAATAAGGAAAATGCTTGAGAAAAACTTAGTAGAAGTTGTAAAATTTTTGTAAGAACAGGCTCGGGTTAGGAAATTCATTTTCTAACTGCTATATGATGCTATAGCATTTCTATCACTATCTTAGTACCATAGAACAACTCCTATGCTTCTCCCAAAGCTATACTTCTAAATTTATTTTCATGCTCTTAGTTCCTTTAAAGCTCTCGTGTTCTTTTTAGTGCATTAGGAAGAGGTCATTGCTAACTCACTCTCAAATTCATCAAACAAATTCAGCTAATGAGGGTGTTAAGGGATTCAATTAAAACTACCTTTTCCAAGTTCATATTAAAAGGCAAATTGTAAAGGTGCTAGGTCAATTCAATTTGATTAACAAAAGAAAATCAATATCACTCGTTAAAAAGATAGCTAAGAGTTGTTGTGCATCCTCAAAACAAATTCGCAAAGTCACATCCTTAACCCTTGCCTTGGGTTAATTAGTTCATAGTCAATTGTAAAGAGAAACAACTAACAAAAATTGACCAAAGCATACATAGAGAAAATAGAAGATCCAAAAATTGAAGAGATTACAAAAGGAGCAAAGTTTAACTCCAGCTAAAAATAAATCAAAGAGAATGAGACAAAAGATATGGAGGGAGAGGTTGAGAAATACCTTCTTTCTAACAGTATCTTCTCCAAAGAGATTCTTCTCCTCTCCCTTTCCTTCTTCAGCAATTTCTTCTTGGGAAGCTCCCTAAATTTTGTTGTCTCCTCCTCCAAAAATAGAGGAATGGTTGTCTCCATTTAGAGTCTCATCTCTTTCCTTTTATACCTCTCTTCATCTTATTCACTTAGGCAACAAAGGACGGATGAATTGGCAACTAATCCACGTGGGGCTTTCTTCTTCGTCCTTTTCAGCTTGGTCACGTGCGAATTGTCAACTCAATTAATGAAATGCCACATCATTGTCCTTTGTTCCCAGCTCAATAATGCAATAGGAAGCTGTCAACTGGCTTACTACAACAAATTGACATTTTATCACAGATTAGTGATGTATTTGCTGTGCAGTCTATTCAGTCAGCCAATAATGCAATCATCGACAATTCATCAACTTAGAGACATATGCAAGTGATAAGCATCATAATTTAGCTCAAAGGATATCATAAGGTCATTTATCTAAATTCACTCAAAATAATCCTAACTGTTATTCTAAGATTTAACATAGTTCTGGTTACAATAGTGGTTTTTCATGTTATCACTGGGATGATAAACACTACTATTTGGATTAGCAAACTAGTGGAGTTTTGGTTGATGAGATGATTTTTCAGAATTATGAAAATTTTATATTGAAGGAACTCCAATTTGATGCAACAATTAGTTCTATTGGACCTTAAGTTTCATTGGATATAGGTAGTAATGGTGTTCAAAATGTTGTTCATATTCTCAAAGATAAAGATATTTCTTGGTTTTTTACTTTGATTAAAGATCAAAGCACGAGATATCCTTTGCCTCCGAAAGTGGTGTCTATTGTTGTTTGTTGAAGTGATCATTTGGATTCTGTTGATTCTTGTTCTATTATAATTGGAGGCGATTCTTAAATTTTGACCAATGCTCATATTAGTAGTAGTTGTTCCACAGTTGATTTGAAAGCTAAGAATGTATTTGTAAATAAAGAAATGTTGTCAAAAGCTTACTACTTGATGGTTGTAAAAACCAATTTTGAGTTGAAGACTTTGAGATCAACTTCGATGTCAGTTAAGTTCTAATGTACTCAGGAAGGTTGTCAATGGTACGTCAGAGTATCTCGTTATAAGCGCGTTGTTTGTGGATGATTAAAAAGTATGTTTCAAGTGATAATTGTTCCATGAATATTATTTAATCCTCTCATAGATAAGCTTCCTCATTGTTTATTAGTAATTGCATGGTTGAGCAATTTAGATGAGATCTTTTGATCATTCGACTCCAAAAGATATTATACATCATATGCATACAAATTATGGGGTTGTTGTCTGCTATTTCAAATCTTGGAGGGCTAAAGAAGTTGTTATTAAGTTTTTGAAAGAGGATGCAGACAAGGCGTATGCTTTGATTCTTAAATTTTTTGTGAAGTTAAAAGAAATAAATTAGGGTATGTTCTTTCTTCACTGATATACCATTTATCTACATCGTTTGTTTTAGTGATATAATATATCAATGATATACTTGCTATAAAAAATTTATTTCCCATCAATATAAAAACTGATAAAAATTTGATTTACCATGGATATAAACTTTATTTACCATTTCGATACGTCATTTGATTTATAAGTTATTATTAGGATTTGTGCCCTAAGCTCTTAACGCCATGTAAACTATAATGATGTAAATAAAATAGAATTAAATATTATTTGTTCATCTTGTCAAATTTAGCGATATTCAATGTTTAATTGCTCCTAAGCCACTGGACGTATTCGTAAGCTTAGTATGTATCAAACATATGAGAGGATCAAGTTTCAGAGTAGTGGCTTAAATGGTCTATAATATATGGATAAGGTTGAGGACCTTATCTTAGTACACTGTTGATACGGTCCAGTTTGTAACTATTACAAATAGTCTAGTCTGGATCGTTCAAGTGGTAACATGTGAGTGGAAGTATCGTATGCAATAAGATTGCATAAAACTGGATCGAAATGTGTTTTACACATTTGTTGTAAGTCCGTTGAAAGAAAATGCAAACACATCACTAGGATGATCATAGGGTCATTTCATCTTAATTCTGAGCATGTTATGAACTCCTACCTATGCAAGTGTGTTCTTTGAGCAGCGTGGTGAAAGTGACTTATATATTTGCTCAATACACTTAAGTGTCTTGGGAATGCATTCAAATGTGGAGTTAGGAACATTCCTACATAATATGGAATTCACAAACACTCAAAATTGGAAAGTGCAAAGTGTACACTTATTCATATTGAGTGTGTCTATAAGCCATTCTCTTAATGTACAATGATACTTAATAAATAAGAGGTGGCCCAAGGGCAAAACAGTAATTTCATCCAGCTAGGGCCATAAATCACTTTGTGAATGATCAAATGAGCTGTTATGGTTATATTCGTGGACATAACTCATCTACAGTGCGAGAGTGCAACCTTAGGTGTATAGTGTAGTTACCTTGGGTTAATGGTGGGGCTGGTTAGTTGAAGAGTTTGACTAACTGATCTTAACCATTTGAGCTCAAAGCTGTAGGTCCATAAAGTCCCCTTGTGTTACCTCTGCAATGAACAATAGATTGGGAGAAACTAAATAATATGGATTATTTAATTTAGATAATAATAATAAATTAGATTGATTATTAATTAATTACAAATTAAAATAATTTCATTTGGCTTCTAATGATAAATTAGATTTGTTATTAATTAATAAACAAAATTGAGCTAAAGTCCAATTAGATAGCTAGACCACCTCAATGACAAAGGAAATAAGCCTATTGGGTTTTAAAAGTCCAATGAGACATGACTTAATGTTAGGGTCCATGGAAAAGTCCATGAACCCAAACCCATGAGATGAGGCTAAACTAATGAAAATTAAAAAGAATTTTTAATTTTCATAATTAAATTGGAGAATTTAAAAACTCTTAGGGTTTTGGCCCTATATAAGAAAACTTATACTCAAAACCTAAGGAAGTAAGTAATTATTTCCTTTTCCTCCCAAGAGCCACTAATGAAGAAAAATAGTTTTCTTCTGAGTTTTCCAAAGGTTCTCACATACTGTTTTGTAGTAGATCGATGGTAGCTCAGAAGATCATGTGGAGTCCTCCAATGATCTGTCGGCTTCGTGATATCCCAAAGGTATGATTTCAAACTTATTTTTTATGCAAAATCCTTTTAATAAAAAGTCGCATTTGCGATCTACTTTTTCTAATCAATGTGCTCGCTTCCGCTACGCCAAGTTCCGAATCGGATTAGGATAATTTCCCTTTAAATGGTATTAGAGCGGTCTTTGGCCTTTTCATTTAAAAGTTTGATTGGAATTTTCTAGAAAATTGTTTTTTCGTTTTGTTCATGTATTTGATATACGAATGTTGGTTTGAGAATTTGATGAATTAGGTAATTTGGCATTAGAATTTCCTTTTGGTTAGATCAAATGTGAAGCCTGAAATGGTTATTTTCCTTTACAATTCTTGTAACTTTCGAAAGAAGTGGCCTCGTTAAACAAGATTCTGCTACCTAATGTTGTTGAATCATTCAGCAAAGAAATGATTGCATCTGTAGTTTTTTTTTTTTTTGTTCGAATTATGTTTCAATCGGCGGTAGGGTGTGATAAAAGTTGCCGACTATTTATCACTTGAGTTTATCTCTAAGGTGATAGAAATCAGAAAAATGAAGCATGAATTTTTTATTTTAAAATAGTCAATGAGTTTTATCCAACTTGAAGATTAAGAAAGTCAAGTCCTTGCCCGTGGAATATGCAATCGAAGAAGTGGATTTTTTTTTTTTTTTTTTTTTTTTGGTCTTGACTACATCTTCATAAGAGGAAAGAAAAAAAAAAATTAGAAACCCTAATTTTTGGTCTGCCCGCATTGAAGAAATTGAAGGCTAATGTATATTTGGATTTTAAATTATGTAATTTTAGTTTGTGTTCAATTTTTTAGGATATGCCAAAATATGCCGGTCAAATTTGCTTTTAATTATTTAAGTTATATGCTTGATAAAGTTTTAAATAATTTCAATATGCATGTATAGTGTATATGGTATTTTGCATGTCATGCATGATTTAATTATTATATTGCATAATATATGCCATATAGTTCTTTTTTTATTTTTTTTAATTTTTACCATATGTTATGCATTCATGCATTTTTTAAAACATTCGTTATTTTATGTAATGTTTAAATGTTTCATAATTTGATTAGGTTAATTCTTTAGTTAATTGATTTGTTTTAGAATGGTTCTAAAAATTAATTATATACTAAGTTAGAACTTTATTTAATTAGTTTTTAAATAGCTTAAAAGCTAATAGAAATTAAAATTGAGTAGTTAACGTGGCTTTTTTTTTAAAAAAAAAAGTTGTACCTTAAATCCACATAGTTTAATTTAATTGTTTTAATTAAGTGTTAATTAAAAATGAATGAAATTAAATAAAATTGCCCATAAGGGAACGATGTCTAAAGCAGGTCCTGACTAGGATGAGGTTTTTAAGTTGACTAAAAGAGAACACCTTGACTTGGGGACCCACCTAGGAGTTGAATTGGTGAATGTTTTATTGAAATTGATTAGAAAGGTCTATAATGTGAATAGTTTTAATTAGATTAGAACTCCGTAATTCACATTAAAATTGACCTAATCCACTTTAAAAAGTTAAATGGTTTAGGTTTGAATTAACTTAGAATTTTGTTTGTTTAGCCCAAAAACTATTTTATGAGATTTGAAAATTCCAAAATTTATTAACATATTGAGTGGGAGAAGGATATATGACAATGTATCCTATGGTCTCCATTGTTGGGTTCACAATGTGACGTTCATTTGGGGACTCACGGCCGATTTGGGAACGTCCCCCTATGGAAGGTGTTTATATAGATCAATATTAGGGTGAATCGCTTGAGAAGGATAGAATAGTAGTTTTGTTCCAATACTTGACCTACCCTACAACGACACTGGTTGGAATGGAACTATAGAATCTAAAACATATGGATTACTCTAAAAAGATTTTGCTAAAGTAGTTTGGAAAAATCTTGACCACAACACGGTAATCAACATAATAGGAATATGAGTTATCTTGTGTTGCTGTTGATTGAGAAGAAGTCTCAGTTCAATGAAAACGATACTGACCTATCCTATGGCGGCACTCCTTTTTCATTGTCGATCCATCATGACATATAACTTTTTCTTTGGGATTTATGTTCGTTCAAAATGTTAATTTTGAATTTATGCCAATTATTGAATGTTGGTGCACTTTTGATTAAGCTTTATTGTAGTGTATTCTTGTCTGTGTATATACACTATTTTATTGCAAAGTTGAAATTGAAATCTAAATTAAAGAATTAACTATGATCAAGTGAGAGTCAATTAATTAACATTAAAACTGTGGTTTTGAATATTGTCTAATTTCGTTAGTAAAATAATGTACCAGAAAAGTTCTGGTAATACGTCGTTTCAATAAAATAGTAGGAGATAATAATATCTTTCCTATTAATTCTCATGAATTAAATAGTGTACATTTGCACAAGTTCTTAAAAGTACTTTGATTTCTTTGAGAGCACATATGGTAAGAGGTTTAAGAAAATAAGGAGTTATACTTCAAAATTAGTTTTGAAATAGGATGAGTTATTAATGAGAAGAAAAGTATGCATTAAGTCGTTAACACATACACTATTATTTAAGGTTGAATTGTTAATAATTAAATACTGGGAGAAAATAAAATTATTTTTCCAATTAATTCTCATTAATTATAGTACAATGTACAAATATTTAAAAGGAAATTTGATTTCTTTTCCTATTTGAAAGCACATAAGGCATGAGCTTTGGGCAAATAAGGAATTATATTTTAAAAATAGTTTTGACATAGGATGAGTTATAAATGAAGACAAAAGTATGTGTTAAATTGTTAATACATACATTACTACTTAACGTTGAATTGTTCATAATTAAATATTGGGAAAAATTAAATTCTTTTTCCAAGTAGTTCTCATTAATTACAGTACAATGTACATATTTCTTAAAACGAAATTTTATTTCTTTGTTCCTATTCCAAAGCACATATAATATGATCTTTCAGAAAATAAGATTTGTATTTTAAAAATTAGTTTTAAAATAGAATAAGTAACAAGTGAGAATGAAAATACAAAACTATGTGTTAAAAGTGTAATACTTAAATTAGCTTTTAACACTGAATGGTTAAGAGTTAAGGATAAGAAAATGAAACGACAAGCAAGTTTTGAAGTTTAAATATCCATAAGTGGCAACAAGCCTTGGTAGGTTAGCTAGATAGGTAAAGTTTTAATCAAGATTAAACCAAAGCTAATCTATGAACCTTGCTTACAGGGCTTCATAACCATTATGATCTTTTATAGCGATCAATGAACCACTGACCTATTACTTGGGCCCTAGAGGCTTAATGGATGTAATGGTTTAAAATGTAGTCGAGAATGCTTTGTCTCTTCAAGGGATGATCATTCAAACTAGTTATTTAACTTGGAGCCTATTTGATCTTAAGGTCAAGATTCTTGAAAAGTTCAAGAATTTGATGAGAATCAATGAGGTGAACTATGATGATTATGATAAGATCGTAATAGAAAATAAACGAACTTAGAGTTCGTAGTATTTCCTGATAGTCAATGGACCAGGTCCTAGCTTTTATTAATGTCACAAATATGTTCCGAGCAAAGTATGAAACCAAAAGTATATTGGAAATGACGAAAACAAACAAGTGGACGGTGAGCACTGTACCATTGAAGTTCCTTCGATTAGTGAAAGTGTTTAAAGTGTGTTTATGACACTTTCATGATTTAGGATTACTTGTAAAGTTGTTACAAGAAATCCCAAATTAAATGAAGCTTTTTTTAAAGAAGTACTTAATAGTAGACATGACTTCTTTATAATTCAAATGTAAAAAAAAAGTTTGTAGTGATAAATTTTGTCTTTCTTCAAATGAACTCGATTTAATAGACATATACAACGAATAAGATGTTAAAAGAATCGACTATTGGTAACGACAGACACTTAGTCAGCAAGGGTTGTTGACAGAGCCATACCTGAGAGCCAGGAAGTTATATTCATACCTCAATGTAGTGGGAGAGTTGTGAGTCAACCCAACCACTTTTTTGGGGCTTAAGTAAAGCATAAATCTTCTAGTTAGATGACGACTAAGTGGATCGATGCATGATGGAGGGTGCTGATCATAATAGGAAAAGGCTCGGAGCCATGAACCTTAAAATGTAGTCTATGTAATTCATCTCTCTTTGGATCTTGAAATTTACAAGATGAAAAAAGGATTAGACAGAAGGTAGTGATCTTTAATAACATGACTTGTTGCAAATAATGAAATCTTATGGAGATTGTCTACATTGTTGTTATGTTAGAGTCACTAACATCATTTTGCCTTGTTTGCCTAATAGTTTGACTATGTGATTTGGCAAATAGACATCAAGATAGTTATTTCCTGAATGAAAATTTTAAAATAAGCATCTATTTGATACATCCAGAGAGGGGAGATTGTTCCTAAACCCTAGCAAAGTGTTTGCTAGTTGCAAATGTGCAAGTTAGTGAACTTGTGCAAATGTATAAGTTCAGAAACAATAAAGTTTGATAAAGTATCAAAACTTGTGGCTAAGATTCAAGGTTGATAAATTCTTGTATCGACAAGTGAACATCACCCTAACATAGTTGTTTTCTTTTAGTCTTTACATCGAATTAACACATTGAGATGATGTAAAATTATTTAAAAGATTATAATGATTCCAGTTAAAACTAGGATAAGATCAGTAGGTTGCAATAATAGCTAGCCTTAATTATTTTTTCTAAACAAGGATTATTGGCTTAAAAGTAAGAATTGAATTCTAATGAAATAAACTAACGCAAACAGCTAAAGCAAAAGGATTTATAGAAATCCATGTTAGGATTCATGCACTCACTTAATGCTTAAAGTCTTAGTATGGAGATAGGTCAAGCAAACTTGTGTTGGTAACCTTACGGTAATAGCTCAGCTTGTGAAACTGCTAGATAGTTGTATGGCTATTCAAGTTCTTATGGAAGGTGTTTCAAATACAAATTTATCAAGAAAATTCATGAGATCTAAAGTGGATAATCTAAGAACTTTAAACCAATAAGCATTTAAGAACGAAAGCGTTTTGGTGCTAACCAAAATGGCTTTTGGCGATGAACATGTTGATTAAATTATATGTGCTCTCATGACTAAAAGGTGAGAGAGTCAAGGATTGCGAGATATTTCTCTTCTAGGGCAAGTGAGAGTAAAATTTACGTAAGGGTATGGGATGCCCTAGGTGCATACCCACTCGCTTTAGTGCAAGCGGGAGATTGTTGAACATTATGCCCTAAGCACGTGACGTCATGTAAACTATAATGATGCAAATAAGATACACTTAAATATTATTTGTGCATCTTGTCAAATTTAGCAACATTCAATGTCTAATTGTTCTTAGCCACTGGATGTGGTCTTAAACTTGGTATGGATCAGACATACAAGAGGATCAAAGTTAAGAGTAGTGGCTTAAATGGTCTATAGAGTATGGATAAGGTTGGAGACCTTCTAGTACACTGTTGATATGATCAACTTTGTAACTATTACGCATGGTCTTGTCTAGATCGTTCATGTGGTGACATGTGAGTTGAGGTATCTTATGCAATGGGATTGCATAAGACTGAACGACGATGTGTTTTGAACATTTCTTGTAAGACTATTGAAAGAAAATATAAACACATCACTAAGATGATTATAGGTTATTTGATCTTAGTCTTGAGTGTGTTATGAAATCCTGCCTATGTGGGTGTGTTTTTTTAGCAGCCTAGTGACAGTGACTTATATATTTGCTCAATATACCTAGTGTCTTTTGAATGCATTCAATTTGGGAGTTGGAAACATTCCTACACAACCACTCAATAGTTGAAAGTGCAAAGTGTGCACTTATTCATATTGAGTGTGTCTATAAGTGATTTTCTTAATGTACTAGTTCGAGGCTAGAATAACTGTGTACCCGCCTTCTTGATACCCGGAGAAGGATTTTTTCATGATGAGATTTGTGGAAGTCTATTCATTAGAGAACAAGTGGTACTTAAGAAATAAGAGGTGACACCAGAGAAAAAACGTTAATTTCATCCAACTTGGGCAATGAATCACTTTGTGAAGGATTCAATGAGTTGTTATGGTTATATTCATGGACAACTCATCTACAGTACGAGAGTGCAACCTCATGTGTATAGTGGTGTTACCTTGGTTTAATGGTGGAGTTGGTTAGTTGAAGAGTTTGACTAACCGATCTTAACGAATGGAGCTCAAAGCTATAGGTCCATAAGATTCCCTTCCTAGTTTGTTACCTATGCAACAAATATTTGATTGGGAAAAAAAATTAAATAATAGATATTATTTTATTTTTAATTAAATTATTTAATTTGGATAATAATAAAAAAATAGATTTATTATTAATTAATTACAAAGTAGAATCATTTAATTTGGTTATCAATTGTAAATTATATTTGTTATTAAGTAATTAAAAATTGGGCTAATTGGACTTAGTGTTGCGCTATATGGAAGAGTCCGTGATCCATGAGATGAGAACTAAACAATTAAGAGTTTTTAATTTTCCTAATAAAATTAAAGAACTTAAAAGCCCTCAAGGTTTTCGCCTTATATAAGATAACTTATAGTCAAAACCTAAGGAAGTAAGTCATTATCTCCCTTTCCTCCAAAGAACAACTAATGAAGAAAAATAGTTTTCGTCTGACTTCTTCCAAAGGTGCCCACACACCAGTTCATAGATCGAGGATAGCTCAAAAGATCATGTGGAGTCCTTCCAACGATCTGTCACCTTTGTGACATCCCAAAGGTATGGTTTTAAACTTATTTTTGTTATGACAAATCCTTTTAATAAAAAAAATGTTCTATTGAACAAGCATGTGAACGACGGTTTCGAAGAAGTGGAAAGTAATGAGTCTCGAGGAATAGTCATGTGGAGGACGGTCCAGAAGATCTGTGGTAAAGTTATATCGGACAGGTGGTGTGCTGTGCTCCAGGAGAAGAAGTTGGCTTGGATAAGAGTGGATGAATGAATGACTATTTGAGGGGAGACTCGGTGGTCCTTTGTTCGAGGGGAGGATTGTTGGGAGTGTGACCAAAGTACCACATTGACTAGACAAGAGGAGGATCATGGTTATATATAGTTATAGTGATGGACAACATCTCCATTGGACAATATATACCATTATGTGTTGTTCATATCCCTTAATGTTTGGTTTTTCCTACTTAAACATGAACTAATTAGCTTAAGGTGAGGTTAGGGATGTTGTGTTATTATATTCTTTGAGGATTGTTTTTAGCAACCTAAGTTGTCCTTTAATGGTTGTTAGAGAATTTATTTTTCAATTGAATGTGTGGATTGACCATCTCTACATTATGCTTATTAGTATGAACTTGGGAAAGAAAATACTAATTAATCTCTTAATAACTCAGATTAGCATGATTCATTTACCTAATCTATAAAAGAGTTAGAAATATCCTCTTTGCAATGCACAATAAGAACACTGACCAATAAATGAACTAGGAGAATGTGAGAATGGATTCTAGCTGTAGAGCTTCAAAAGAAGTCTAAGAAGTATTCGGTGTTATTCTAGCAATTCACTTAATTTCTCTAATCTAAACCTCTTTTACCTTGTAAAAGCATCCACATCACTCTTAGTTCTTGTTCGTCCTTGAGTGCTATTTAATTTATATTTTTTGTCTTTTAAACAACCCATTTTAATTTTGTTACCAAATTCTCCAAAATTACACGCTTTTAAACTAATTTTGTCACTATACCCTTGTGGATCGACCTTGCTATACAACAACTTCTAAGTGTACACTTGCACATTACAGTGTAATTGAGCCAAGGACATTGCATTACACCACTAAGATAACTAGCACATGCTGCCTATAACACATATTAATTGAACGTCTTAATGGTGCTACGTGTGAATACCCTTGCAAATTAACATATTTCTCATAACACACCACTAACTTGAGGGTCAAAGCATGGTTGGCAAAACCCCACACCAGAGCTAGCTTCATCTCTTGTAGGCTCTGCAGCTCACGCATTTCGTTGGGAAGTTTTGTGCTAAAACAAGATATATAAGCACATCATATATACTAAAATATGGTACTTTAGGAACAATAATTTTTCTATTCTCTTCTCGAGATTGGAAGATATCTTTCTTCACATAAAGTCAATGAACTACCATTGGAATGTCCATAGATGTGTTTTTTCTATGTAACATATTTTTTTATATAAGTTGATTGATAAATAACTACCCAATCTGCTATATGTTCAATTTTGCAAATAAAGGCAATACTTTGTTTTTTCAAGATCTTTCATCTCAAATTCATTATTAAAATATTGTATTGCCTTTGAAACTCTTCAATAATTCCAGTTATATTTAAATCATAAAATATAAATATAAGAGGAATTCTAAATGTGATTTCTTTTCGCACACATAATGGCCAATAGTGTTATTTTGATACACTTCTTTCAACAAATATTCACTTAGAACACATAACTGAGTCAACAATAAGGCAGAGCAATAAGGAAACTTGAGAGCAATAAAAGATTATTTTCAGCACAATATCTCTATACCTCAGCCTAACATCGCCCATGCACCCATAAACATGTACAAACATTCATCTCCCTTAGTTGTAAAAAACATAATTGTAGTAAATAAAAGTACCTACTTATCTTTATATAAGCAAGTATTTTTCCTTTCTGGAGTTATTCAACAATTGGATCGAGGTTATTTCAATCAAAATGTTGAATTCAAACCCCATGGAGAATGAGTGTCTTCATTGGCCCCCATTAGAACAAATCGAAAGAAACGAGAACAGTAGTTTTTAGTAAAAAATTTCTCATGAATTATATTTCTTCGCCTTCAATCTATTTGTTGATGGACCACTATAGTCTCCAGTTTTGGTATAAAATAAGAGAGTAGGATTTTGGAAATACGAGCATGAGATTTTGGTGAAAAAAAAAGAAGAAACAATGAGGATGTTTTATTTTACCCCTCACACATTTTCCTTCTCTTCTGTCTTCTCTCTTTGTTCTCTCCCTCAACGTCTCATTATGAGTTTTTTCCTTTAACCTCTCTCCCCTCTACGAGTTACAAACATCTCTTTTTCGAATGACAGTTGACAGTTTTTTTCTATTACACTAACAACAAGTGTTAAATATTTAATATAGAAAGAGCCAATGGTTTGAATCCTATAAGTTCAAAAGTTTAAACTTCTACACTAGTAAGAGTTTAAAGGTGCAACTGCAACGATCACCATACTTTATGGGTGATTAATTTTGGCAAGTTGCCCTATAAATATTTATTAGTCAAGACATCATTTGTGGAACGACATTGCACAACATTCCACGCAAGTTAACTATGGTGAAAAAGAAATTTAACAAGAGTAATGGCAAAGATGTCACTCTCAACTTGCTTGCAGAATCCTCCTTTCTCACAACCACAGAATCCTCCTTTCTCACAACCACAAATGTAGTGAGTTCAACACTTTCCATCTGCATTGTAGTCCCTAATTTGGGATGGTTGTTGCAGCACAATTGAGCATTGGTTCTCAAACTCTCTGTAATTCGACCAAAAAACATTCATTAAAAAGAATTGACACTAGAAATTGCTTTGAAAGTGAGTTTAGTTTGACATAACTTTCGGAAAAGTAAAAAATACACACTATTCAAAATGTTCATGGTGTTTAATTGCATGAAAGGATTTTAAAAATTCAAAAAACAATTAGGTCGAATTTCAGAATAGTGAAATATATACGTTTTTTTTTTCCTGGTATTTGATTTGAGACACAAGTATTATGCAAGTCTTTAGCTCAGACCAATTTGACTTTGACTTTGTTTCCTTAAAATAATACTTTTACTGGTTTGTACAAATTGATTGGAATGTATTTGTGTACAGTTGCAATGATTTGATTCGATTAATTGGTTTAATTATCTTTCCAAGTGGACCTCATTATTTAAAGACATTTTCCAAACAAAAAAAAAATTATTTTTATTTAAAACTAAGTTTTATTAGTAAATATGTAAAAAAAAAGTTTTATTACTAATAAATACTTTTCATTGAACAAAAGTTTATATTACTTTTAGTAATAATATTGACAAATTATATATTAGGGCTAGTTGCATGAATAGAAATTTCTTTTAAAAAAATTGTAAATATAGCAATACTTTTATGAAATTTGCAAATATAGCAAAAAAACTACATAATCTGATTTTCATTTTTTATTTTTTCAATTTTACTCTCGTTAG
>JAOANK020178619.1:0-16761 GCA_026257165.2 Telfairia occidentalis
TGAATTAATATGATGCATGGGTTTTTTATATAAAATGATTCCATGAGTGCTTTACTCTCGATTGTCACTACAATTTGCTTCATTGATGCATAATTAGCTTTATTGGTATTTTTGGAAATTGAGAAAGGTGAAAATGAGGGAGGATGGAGAATTAGGATGTGAATTATAGTATGCTTGAGAACAAGCATAGTTTAGGTGTGGGGGAATTTGATAGGTTATTAATTTATCCCTCTTTTGTGTTAAATTCTTTTATATTTCGACTAGATTTTATGCTAAATTCTCCTATTTTATGATTAACTATGATTCAGGTTACAAATATCGAGATTTGGCTTTAATCGACCTTGAAGCACGGTTTTTCTTTTATGGAGAGGGTCAATACATTTGGAGGATATTTTGGACATTTCACAAGTCAAAAGGAGTTGTAACTCCTTCCCCATTTTGTGGAGCTTCCTTTGGTCAAAATTCTCATTTTTTTTAATTTTTATTTTGAGAAAAATAATCTCTAGGTGGTTACGTTATTATTAGTACGATGGTGACCTATAAAATGAAGCATTGACATGTAGAGAAGGGCATCACTTTTTACACCGATTAAAAATAGAGCGAGAGTTGGAGTTAGGGAGAATTTGGCAACTTCCCATTTAGATTGAAGGTTCGAGCTTAGTCACCATGAGTGGCTAATTTCTCGTTCTAATTCAAGGGTGAGCCAATTCCCAATCCAATTGTAAATGTAGTGAGGCTTCAAGTTTTTACTTTAGAATTTTTCTTCATATTTCAAGAATTATTTTATTTCCGGTTATTGTCTTCTTATGAAAAATTGTTATTAATTGGTGTCTTAATTTAATTGCAATTTTTCTATTGTTATTTGTCAATTGTTTGTGATTCTAATGTTACAAGTAATTGATGTTTACATTAAGTAGCAAAGAGTTGGCTTATGTGTGTATAAATGTGGCTACCCTTTTACATAGCTTGCATAATAGACTAGGAAATTGGAGAAATGAAATTAATTAATTTGTGCTATCTCAATTAATTAATTTTGGCTTAGTCATTTTCGTACATGTTAATGCTATCTTTCATTTAATATGGAACGCTATTGTGTCCAATTATATGTTTGATAAGATTTAATTTGAATGAGGGTTTGGGTCAATTAACTTTGAAATTTTACCACTGTCAAGCTATCGTGTCTAGTAGACTACATTCTTGAAATTAGAATTGTATTTAAGCCCATGATCGAAAATTACAATTGGATGGGAATTTATCCTTGGATTGGAAATTCGATAAGATTTATTTATTTTTTTAATTTGTTTTCTTAACCCTTTTTTTATTTAATTTAGTTTAATCCCCAAACCAACAACCTTATTTTTACTTTTGATTAAAACATTGAGAAACAAATCTGCATAGTTCCCTTGAGATTCGACCCGATTCCACTAACTCTACAAATCAACCTAAAGAATCGGTATTTTATTTGAAGGGCCTCGACAACCCATTCAATCTACTCTCAACCAACCAATGTATTTATTAATTACTTCTATTTTCTTTGATAAAATTTTTTTTTTTGTTTATTTCTCATTTTACCTTTTATACATGTTTACATACATGTTTTTTTTAAGTATTTAACCTTGACAATACATGTGTCGTACGAGAACTACATGAAACAAGTATGGTTTCAAAAATTCACTTTATGCATTACTTTTTTTTTTTGGGTTAAAAAACATGTTTCATATTTTATAACAGATCAAATTTCAAATGATGAAGACGTTGCCATTCATCAACTGAAATTGGTGACTCTATGTTCATTTTTCCATGCAAAACGATTTGAATATGAGACACCAAAATTTTGTTGCTGTAATGGAGAGGTTAAGCTTTCTTATAACAAATATCATGATGAATTGCTCAATTTATTTACATCTGAACTTGAAGAGGGAATCAACTTTAGAAATAATATAAGAGCATACAATAGTATTTTCTCTTTTACTTCTTTCGGGGTTAATTTGGACAAAAATTTGGCTTCATCAAGGAAAAGAGTTTACACATTTAGAGCTTAAGGACAAATATATCACGATCTCCCAACACTTCTACCGGAGGACCGTCCAAAATACTTAGAATTATACTTTTATGATACCTTACAAGAAGTTCAAAATAGAATCAATATACTATAGGATGGTGGCCTTGATGAGTCTATAACAGAAAAGTTAATGATTGTTCTACAGAATAACCCATATACTAAAATATTTAGATCCTTGAAAGATATTAGATCATTCGAAGACATTCAGATACATATAGCAAGTAATGTGAAGGTTGATCAACGAGTCTATAACACACCCACTGCAGATCAGGTAGCTGCAATATAGATAGAAGGAAACACTGAAACTGCATCCTTTGAGAGAGATATTGTAGTCCATTCACATTTTGGAAATAGACACAGAATAAAACACTATTTTAGTTGTTATAACTCACTACAATATCCATTGTTAATTTCAAGAGGAGAACCTTAATGGTACCAAGATATAGAAAGATGCATAGGTCGAAATGAAACTCTTCGATCAGATTTGCTTCATGATAATGAAGAAAATCAAACTCCTGGGATACCATAAAAAATCTTTCAAATAGAATGCCAAGGTAACATATATTAAATTTTCATATATTTCTTTCTCATAGACTAAAATCTTCACATGTTTAATTTCATTCAACCATTCATGGATAGGTATACTGAAGAAACGACAGAAACTGATTTCTTGTAGAGAGTATTATTGTTTCAAATTTCAAATGAGACAAGATACACAAATTCTTCTATTGGCTGGAAGACTATTTCAACAATATGCAGTTGATATGTACATAAAACTTAAAACAACAAGACTGGATTTCTTTAGAACGCAACAATCTCATATAAGATCTGAGTTGTACCAAGGGGTGGTAGATGTTGTTAATGCAGGAGAAGCAGAGGTGATAAAGAAAAAAAGAGAATAGTGTTAACTACTTCTTTTGTTGGAGGTCCAAGAGATATGCGACGATGATATTTAGATGCAATGGCCTTAGTACAACGATTTGGAAAACCTGATCTATTTATTACAATGTCATGCAATTCAGATTGGAATGAAATTTGAGACGAGATTTTACTAGGACAACATCCACAAGATAGACCAAACCTCACTTCTCGAGTTTTTAGAGCAAAACTCAAAAATCTTAAAGATCAACTTTTCAAAAAGAAAATTTTCGGAAGAGTTGCAGCATATGTTTATGTTATAGAATTTCAAAAGAGAGGATTACCACATGTTCATATTTTAATGGTTTTCCAAAGTGGGCACAAAATAACGAATGTTGATCAGTATGATAATTACATTTCTACTGAAATTCCAAAAAAGGATGTACAACCTCTTCTCCATGAGTTAATAGTAAAACACATGCTTCATGGACCATGTGGGGAATTGAAGAAAAATAGTCCTTGTATGGTTAACGAAAAATGCAGGTTCCATTATCCAAGACCATATAGTTAGTCAACTATGCAAGGAAAAGATGCATACCCAATATATCGAAGAAGAAAAAATGGAACACATGTAAGTGTCTATTAAATATACTACATTTTATTATTATGTCTATTATTCTTTTTAAACCAATTTCATTAATTTATACTTCATTAATTTCATTTACAGATAAATATTAGGAATGTCGTCTTAGATAATGGTTGGGTTGCTCCTTATAATCCATATCTTCTTACAGGATATAATTGTCACCTCAATGTTGAAATTTGTTCAACGATTAAGGCGGTGAAATATCTTTACACACATATATATAAAGGACATGACAGAGCATCAGTTTCAATAAGAAATGATATTTTGACTTTAGACTAAATGAGATGTATCCTTCAGTTATAATCTACAATTGCATCTTCCGAATCAGCAATTCATTTCATATTGGAAGAACCAGAATTTACAACGGCTTATTGGATTTGAATATGCTTCCAAAAGAATATTGACACAGTATTCTAATATGTGTCAAATGCATGAAGATGTTAGAAATTTGCTTTACAAAGATTTTCTAGAGCACTATGTATGGGACAAAAGTGCAAAAGAATGGATGCCTCGTAAAAAAGGATTTGTTATATCTTGAATCAATGGAGCAAATCCAGCTGAAGGAGAAAGGTATTACTTGAGACTATTACTCAAGCATGTTATTTGACCAACATCGTTTGAAGATTTACTAACAGTTGAGGGGAAGAGATGTCTTACGTTCAAAGAATCAGCACAAGAAAGAAGGTTGCTTGAATCTGATCATACTTTAAGAGAATGCTTAGATGAAGCGGCAATTATACAAATGTCATATGCATTTCGAAGACTCTTTCCTACTTTATTGGTATATTGCGAGCCAACAGAAGTTCGAACATTATGGAATCTTTATTGGGAACAGATGGCCAAGGATTACAAGACAAACAACAACTTCACAACTGCCAAACAAATTCAATTAGTCCTTAAAGACTTGAATTCTCTTTTGGAGTACATGGGAAAGAATGTTGGACAATTTGATCTACCTCAAATTGATGAAGAGATTAATGCTCATGATAACATTACTAGCAAGGAGATAATGGATGAAGAATCTATCATAGTAGAAGAACAAGACCTCCAGACGTCATTAAAGTTGAACACAGAACAAAAAGTTGCTTATGATGAAATCATCAAAACAATAACTTCCAAAAAATCTGCAACCTTTTTTATAGATGGCCCAGGTGAAACTGGAAAAACCTTTTTGTATTGAGCACTATTAGCTACAATAAGATCAAAATGAATGATATCTTTAGCAATTGCAACCTCTAGAGTCGTAGCATCACTTTTGCCCGGTGGAAGAACAACTCATTCTAGGTTCAGCATCCCTTTGGCGGCAAATGAGACAACAATGTGCAATATATCAAAATAGAGTGCAAGAGCATACTTACTTCAAAAGGCAAAACTAATAATTTGGGATGAAGCTCCAATGGCAAAAAAATACACAATTGAAGCAGTTGAGAGAACATTAAGAGACATAATGGATTGTCCTAAGCCATTTGAAGGAAAAGTAATAGTTTTTGAAAGAGATTTCCGTAAAGTACTCCCAGTGCTCCCAAAAGGAACAAGACAACAAACAGATGCTATTAGCTTGAGAAAGTCATATCTCTGGGACAAAATGCACAAATGCCAATTGAAACTCAATATCTGAGCACATGATGATACAATTTTTGCCAATTTCATTTTACGAGTTGGTGATGGAAAAAAACCTACCATTAAGGACGATATTATTAACTTATCTGAAGAAATGGTTGACAACACTAATGGAAATGACTCAAAACAGAATTTCATTAGAAGAATTTATCTAGACTTCAAAGTTCAAGCTGGCTCACCATAATATGTAACAAGCAGAGCTATTTTGGCAACAACAAATGAACATGTGGACACTTTAAATGAAGATTAATAAAGCTTTTTCCAGGAGAAATTAGAACCTTCATTAGTTTTGATCAGGCAATGGAAGACACGAATTCTTACTATCAAAAAGAGTTCTTGAATTCTCTACTACCAAATGAAATACCACCGCACAAACTTCATTTAAAGGTAAATTTCGTCATTATGTTGTTGAGAAATTTGGATCCTTCCAATGGAAGGCGTAACAGAATAAGATTGGTGTGTCTTTCATTTGGAAGAAATATTATACATGCTGAAATAGTAATGGGCGCTCATGTAGGGAAACAAGTTTTCCTCCCACGCATTCCATTAACTCCACCAAATGATGAGGGATATCCTTTTAAATTCAAGAGGAAACAATTTCCCATCCCGTTATGTTTGCAACGATAATTAACAAAGCACAAGGACAAACAGTTCCAAATGTTGGAATATATCTTCCTGATCATGTTTTTAATCATGGACAACTTTATGTCGCACTATCAAGAGGCATTTCATGAAGACAATAAAAGTATGGACCAAGCCAACAAGTGATAATAATTTGCCTTGAAATTGTACAAAGAATATTGTTTATAAAGAAATTCTTCTTTCATACATCCAAATCTTACCCATTTTTTAAATCATATTATTATTAATTCTCAGAGGTTTGAGATTATTTAAGATTATTCTAAATCATATTTATTTATCATGTAAATAATCATCTGTACAAAAAATTTAACTAAAATTTTAAGTTTATTTACTATAGATAAAAACTACAATAATCCACGTGCAACACACGTATTTTTTACTAGTATATATATAAGTATGGATGTGGAAGAAACTTTTTTGGGACAATTTTACCCTTTCTTATTTACCTAATATCTAAACTACAATGTTTCTTAAAAGCAAAGCTAGTTAAACCATACTAACAAAGGCATGTAAAAAATAATTTAACACTCAATTTGGAAACACACTCTCTCTCCATTCATTAAACCTCACTAACCAAGTCATCTAACACACAAATTGAAACCTCAAAATGTTGGCTTCTTTTGTTAGGATTTTGTATACCCTACTTTTATGTTTTTGCTACACACTCTCTCTCCCAAACGAAAGGAAACTAGCCAAACCAAACATAGCTCAATTGTTAAGGCATATCTGTACCGTTATTTGAACTGGTTGCTAATAGGTGTTATTTTTTAGATTTATTAAGTGATTGAGAATAAATTAATTAGATGAATTTTTTGAAGTTAAGAATTAATTGGTTTTATTAGACAGAATTAGAAAAAAATTATGGAAATTATTTGGGTTTTATTTTGGATAACATAAGAGATAAAATAAGAGAAATTTTATCTTTCAAGGAAAGGAAAATAGTTATAGATGATAGCAATTTTGAATTTATATCAAATTGGATTAGGATTAGAGTTTATGGAAAACCTTATAAATATGCATGTTATAAAATCTTAACCACCAAACATTTTTCTTTTCAAAAGAAATTCTTCCCTCCTCTTTTCCCTCTTCCTTTCACATCAACCTCCTTCTCCATCATTTATCACACATTCACTCTCTCTCTCATCCTCCCATCTGCAACATCACGTGGGTAGTAGTAGTGACAGTTCCAAACAATGAGCTCAAAAAATGGTTAAAGAACGTAGATCAAGCTAGAAAGAATTAATTTATGACTTTTTAGAAAGCCAAGGTAACTGGCTCTGCTCTCGGACAAGCCTTCGAGCTAGAATAAAAAAATTGTATGATAATTGTTTTGTAAAAATATCTGACTGTGTAATATGTGTTGAATGTCGACCGTGAGCATGTTTGTATGATCTTATGTTCTTGTTGTCTTATAGAAATACTAGATTAAATGCTATGATATGCATAAACATGTTGATTGTTGGAGGCATCGACAGATGAATATGTTGGGTGCCTTAGAATATTGTAAGATTTTATGAATAGAACATGTGTTTGATAGGATTGTTAAGTTAATTGGGACCTATGCATGGACTGTTGTATGTTGCACGAACTGAATTGATGAGTGACAGTCTCCCCCAATTTAGAGGGTCAGTGTTGGGGGGTCGACTACACTGATTGAGTGTTATCTATCATCAGGTAGTAGTAGGGCTCCTTGAGAAGAACTCACACTAATACTTTAGAGGTGGCACTTGTAAAGGAGTGAATGTGTTGTCATTGAGAGGATTTTTCATGACTTGTCATAATAATTTGGCTACTAGCTTGGACTGAAAACTCTAATAAAATAAGTCCTGCATGAGCATTGCATGATTGCATGCGTTTGCATGTCTAGCCATGAATTGGGTTGCTTATTGGGTATGTGATATGAACGTAGGAGTCTTACTCAAGTTGCATTTGATGAACTCAATTCCAACTCATACTTCATTAATGACAAGTCAAGCTTAATTTATGGGACTTGGACTTCAAGCTACTTCAAACTACTTCAAGTGAAGCTACATTTACTCTTTGATGGTTACAAACTCTTGAAATGGATAAATTGAACATCAATCTCGGTTCTAAGGAGATTTCAATGTAATTTTCAGTTTTAAAGCTTTGTTTTCATTGTTTTAAGTTACTTTTTAGATAGTGGACATAATGGTATTGATGGGCATGAAAGTTACAACCCTTCAATTAATCATAGGTTATTTTAGAGGTTATTTTGAAGGCTATAAATAGCCATTCATGTATCTTGACAAAAGAAAGAAATGAAAATGTAGTAAAAAGAGCCTTAGAGTTTTATTTTAGCCAAAAGCTATGTTTCTTTGCATTCTTATGTTAGTTTGCATGTTTAGGATCATTCAAGTGAGACTTGATCAATCTCTCTTGTGAAGTGGTTCAGATCTCAAACAAGGAATGTATTTCTTGCCTTGAGATATTTGATCAACAAGGTAATCCGATTTTTTACTTTCCTTGGTTTGATTTCAAATTCGGTTTTGGGGTTTTTGAGTTTGAGTTCTATGGATCTTGTTCTTTAACATGGTTCTTAGATCCAATTCTCAAGGGTTTCATAACATTTGCCCCAAAACCGAATTTGAAATCAACCCAAGGAAAGTAAAAAAACCAGATTACCTTGTTGATCAAATATCTCAAGGCAAGAAAGACACTCCTTGATTGAGATCCAAACCACTCCACAAGAGAGATTGATCAAGTCTCACTTGAATGATCCTAAACATGCAAACTAACATAAGAATGCAAAGAAACATAGCTTTTGGCTAAAATAAAACTCTAAGGCTCTTTTTACTACATTTTCATTTCTTTCTTTTGTCAAGATACATGAATGGCTATTTATAGCCTTCAAAATAACCTCTAAAATAACCTATGATTAATTGAAGGGTTGTAACTTTCATGCCCATCAATACCATTATGTCCACTATCTAAAAAGTAACTTAAAACAATGAAAACAAAGCTTTAAAACTGAAAATTACATTGAAATCTCCTTAGAACCGAGATTGATGTTCAATTTATCCATTTCAAGAGTTTGTAACCATCAAAGAGTAAATGTAGCTTCACTTGAAGTAGTTTGAAGTAGCTTGAAGTCCAAGTCCCATAAATTAAGCTTGACTTGTCATTAATGAAGTATGAGTTGGAATTGAGTTCATCAAATGCAACTTGAGTAAGACTCCTACGTTCATATCACATACCCAATAAGCAACCCAATTCATGGCTAGACATGCAAACGCATGCAATCATGCAATGCTCATGCAGGACTTATTTTATTAGAGTTTTCAGTCCAAGCTAGTAGCCAAATTATTATGACAAGTCATGAAAAATCCTCTCAATGACAACACATTCACTCCTTTACAAGTGCCACCTCTAAAGTATTAGTGTGAGTTCTTCTCAAGGAGCCCTACTACTACCTGATGATAGATAACACTCAATCAGTGTAGTCGACCCCCCAACACTGACCCTCTAAATTGGGGGAGACTGTCACTCATCAATTCAGTTCGTGCAACATACAACAGTCCATGCATAGGTCCCAATTAACTTAACAATCCTATCAAACACATGTTCTATTCATAAAATCTTACAATATTCTAAGGCACCCAACATATTCATCTGTCGATGCCTCCAACAATCAACATGTTTATGCATATCATAGCATTTAATCTAGTATTTCTATAAGACAACAAGAACATAAGATCATACAAACATGCTCACGGTCGACATTCAACACATATTACACAGTCAGATATTTTTACAAAACAATTATCATACAATTTTTTTATTCTAGCTCGAAGGCTTGTCCGAGAGCAGAGCCAGTTACCTTGGCTTTCTAAAAAGTCATAAATTAATTCTTTCTAGCTTGATCTACGTTCTTTAACCATTTTTTGAGCTCATTGTTTGGAACTGTCACTACTACTACCCACGTGATGTTGCAGATGGGAGGATGAGAGAGAGAGTGAATGTGTGATAAATGATGGAGAAGGAGGTTGATGTGAAAGGAAGAGGGAAAAGAGGAGGGAAGAATTTCTTTTGAAAAGAAAAATGTTTGGTGGTTAAGATTTTATAACATGCATATTTATAAGGTTTTCCATAAACTCTAATCCTAATCCAATTTGATATAAATTCAAAATTGCTATCATCTATAACTATTTTCCTTTCCTTGAAAGATAAAATTTCTCTTATTTTATCTCTTATGTTATCCAAAATAAAACCCAAATAATTTCCATAATTTTTTTCTAATTCTGTCTAATAAAACCAATTAATTCTTAACTTCAAAAAATTCATCTAATTAATTTATTCTCAATCACTTAATAAATCTAAAAAATAACACCTATTAGCAACCAGTTCAAATAACGGTACAGATATGCCTTAACAATTGAGCTATGTTTGGTTTGGCTAGTTTCCTTTCGTTTGGGAGAGAGAGTGTGTAGCAAAAACATAAAAGTAGGGTATACAAAATCCTAACAAAAGAAGCCAACATTTTGAGGTTTCAATTTGTGTGTTAGATGACTTGGTTAGTGAGGTTTAATGAATGGAGAGAGAGTGTGTTTCCAAATTGAGTGTTAAATTATTTTTTACATGCCTTTGTTAGTATGGTTTAACTAGCTTTGCTTTTAAGAAACATTGTAGTTTAGATATTAGGTAAATAAGAAAGGGTAAAATTGTCCCAAAAAAGTTTCTTCCACATCCATACTTATATATATACTAGTAAAAAATACGTGTGTTGCACGTGGATTATTGTAGTTTTTATCTATAGTAAATAAACTTAAAATTTTAGTTAAATTTTTTGTACAGATGATTATTTACATGATAAATAAATATGATTTAGAATAATCTTAAATAATCTCAAACCTCTGAGAATTAATAATAATATGATTTAAAAAATGGGTAAGATTTGGATGTATGAAAGAAGAATTTCTTTATAAACAATATTCTTTGTACAATTTCAAGGCAAATTATTATCACTTGTTGGCTTGGTCCATACTTTTATTGTCTTCATGAAATGCCTCTTGATAGTGCGACATAAAGTTGTCCATGATTAAAAACATGATCAGGAAGATATATTCCAACATTTGGAACTGTTTGTCCTTGTGCTTTGTTAATTATCGTTGCAAACATAACGGGATGGGAAATTGTTTCCTCTTGAATTTAAAAGGATATCCCTCATCATTTGGTGGAGTTAATGGAATGCGTGGGAGGAAAACTTGTTTCCCTACATGAGCGCCCATTACTATTTCAGCATGTATAATATTTCTTCCAAATGAAAGACACACCAATCTTATTCTGTTACGCCTTCCATTGGAAGGATCCAAATTTCTCAACAACATAATGACGAAATTTACCTTTAAATGAAGTTTGTGCGGTGGTATTTCATTTGGTAGTAGAGAATTCAAGAACTCTTTTTGATAGTAAGAATTCGTGTCTTCCATTGCCTGATCAAAACTAATGAAGGTTCTAATTTCTCCTGGAAAAAGCTTTATTAATCTTCATTTAAAGTGTCCACATGTTCATTTGTTGTTGCCAAAATAGCTCTGCTTGTTACATATTATGGTGAGCCAGCTTGAACTTTGAAGTCTAGATAAATTCTTCTAATGAAATTCTGTTTTGAGTCATTTCCATTAGTGTTGTCAACCATTTCTTCAGATAAGTTAATAATATCGTCCTTAATGGTAGGTTTTTTTCCATCACCAACTCGTAAAATGAAATTGGCAAAAATTGTATCATCATGTGCTCAGATATTGAGTTTCAATTGGCATTTGTGCATTTTGTCCCAGAGATATGACTTTCTCAAGCTAATAGCATCTGTTTGTTGTCTTGTTCCTTTTGGGAGCACTGGGAGTACTTTACGGAAATCTCTTTCAAAAACTATTACTTTTCCTTCAAATGGCTTAGGACAATCCATTATGTCTCTTAATGTTCTCTCAACTGCTTCAATTGTGTATTTTTTTGCCATTGGAGCTTCATCCCAAATTATTAGTTTTGCCTTTTGAAGTAAGTATGCTCTTGCACTCTATTTTGATATATTGCACATTGTTGTCTCATTTGCCGCCAAAGGGATGCTGAACCTAGAATGAGTTGTTCTTCCACCGGGCAAAAGTGATGCTACGACTCTAGAGGTTGCAATTGCTAAAGATATCATTCATTTTGATCTTATTGTAGCTAATAGTGCTCAATACAAAAAGGTTTTTCCAGTTTCACCTGGGCCATCTATAAAAAAGGTTGCAGATTTTTTGGAAGTTATTGTTTTGATGATTTCATCATAAGCAACTTTTTGTTCTGTGTTCAACTTTAATGACGTCTGGAGGTCTTGTTCTTCTACTATGATAGATTCTTCATCCATTATCTCCTTGCTAGTAATGTTATCATGAGCATTAATCTCTTCATCAATTTGAGGTAGATCAAATTGTCCAACATTCTTTCCCATGTACTCCAAAAGAGAATTCAAGTCTTTAAGGACTAATTGAATTTGTTTGGCAGTTGTGAAGTTGTTGTTTGTCTTGTAATCCTTGGCCATCTGTTCCCAATAAAGATTCCATAATGTTCGAACTTCTGTTGGCTCGCAATATACCAATAAAGTAGGAAAGAGTCTTCGAAATGCATATGACATTTGTATAATTGCCGCTTCATCTAAGCATTCTCTTAAAGTATGATCAGATTCAAGCAACCTTCTTTCTTGTGCTGATTCTTTGAACGTAAGACATCTCTTCCCCTCAACTGTTAGTAAATCTTCAAACGATGTTGGTCAAATAACATGCTTGAGTAATAGTCTCAAGTAATACCTTTCTCCTTCAGCTGGATTTGCTCCATTGATTCAAGATATAACAAATCCTTTTTTACGAGGCATCCATTCTTTTGCACTTTTGTCCCATACATAGTGCTCTAGAAAATCTTTGTAAAGCAAATTTCTAACATCTTCATGCATTTGACACATATTAGAATACTGTGTCAATATTCTTTTGGAAGCATATTCAAATCCAATAAGCCGTTGTAAATTCTGGTTCTTCCAATATGAAATGAATTGCTGATTCGGAAGATGCAATTGTAGATTATAACTGAAGGATACATCTCATTTAGTCTAAAGTCAAAATATCATTTCTTATTGAAACTGATGCTCTGTCATGTCCTTTATATATATGTGTGTAAAGATATTTCACCGCCTTAATCGTTGAACAAATTTCAACATTGAGGTGACAATTATATCCTGTAAGAAGATATGGATTATAAGGAGCAACCCAACCATTATCTAAGACGACATTCCTAATATTTATCTGTAAATGAAATTAATGAAGTATAAATTAATGAAATTGGTTTAAAAAGAATAATAGACATAATAATAAAATGTAGTATATTTAATAGACACTTACATGTGTTCCATTTTTTCTTCTTCGATATATTGGGTATGCATCTTTTCCTTGCATAGTTGACTAACTATATGGTCTTGGATAATGGAACCTGCATTTTTCGTTAACCATACAAGGACTATTTTTCTTCAATTCCCCACATGGTCCATGAAGCATGTGTTTTACTATTAACTCATGGAGAAGAGGTTGTACATCCTTTTTTGGAATTTCAGTAGAAATGTAATTATCATACTGATCAACATTCGTTATTTTGTGCCCACTTTGGAAAACCATTAAAATATGAACATGTGGTAATCCTCTCTTTTGAAATTCTATAACATAAACATATGCTGCAACTCTTCCGAAAATTTTCTTTTTGAAAAGTTGATCTTTAAGATTTTTGAGTTTTGCTCTAAAAACTCGAGAAGTGAGGTTTGGTCTATCTTGTGGATGTTGTCCTAGTAAAATCTCGTCTCAAATTTCATTCCAATCTGAATTGCATGACATTGTAATAAATAGATCAGGTTTTCCAAATCGTTGTACTAAGGCCATTGCATCTAAATATCATCGTCGCATATCTCTTGGACCTCCAACAAAAGAAGTAGTTAACACTATTCTCTTTTTTTCTTTATCACCTCTGCTTCTCCTGCATTAACAACATCTACCACCCCTTGGTACAACTCAGATCTTATATGAGATTGTTGCGTTCTAAAGAAATCCAGTCTTGTTGTTTTAAGTTTTATGTACATATCAACTGCATATTGTTGAAATAGTCTTCCAGCCAATAGAAGAATTTGTGTATCTTGTCTCATTTGAAATTTGAAACAATAATACTCTCTACAAGAAATCAGTTTCTGTCGTTTCTTCAGTATACCTATCCATGAATGGTTGAATGAAATTAAACATGTGAAGATTTTAGTCTATGAGAAAGAAATATATGAAAATTTAATATATGTTACCTTGGCATTCTATTTGAAAGATTTTTTATGGTATCCCAGGAGTTTGATTTTCTTCATTATCATGAAGCAAATCTGATCGAAGAGTTTCATTTCGACCTATGCATCTTTCTATATCTTGGTACCATTAAGGTTCTCCTCTTGAAATTAACAATGGATATTGTAGTGAGTTATAACAACTAAAATAGTGTTTTATTCTGTGTCTATTTCCAAAATGTGAATGGACTACAATATCTCTCTCAAAGGATGCAGTTTCAGTGTTTCCTTCTATCTATATTGCAGCTACCTGATCTGCAGTGGGTGTGTTATAGACTCGTTGATCAACCTTCACATTACTTGCTATATGTATCTGAATGTCTTCGAATGATCTAATATCTTTCAAGGATCTAAATATTTTAGTATATGGGTTATTCTGTAGAACAATCATTAACTTTTCTGTTATAGACTCATCAAGGCCACCATCCTATAGTATATTGATTCTATTTTGAACTTCTTGTAAGGTATCATAAAAGTATAATTCTAAGTATTTTGGACGGTCCTCCGGTAGAAGTGTTGGGAGATCGTGATATATTTGTCCTTAAGCTCTAAATGTGTAAACTCTTTTCCTTGATGAAGCCAAATTTTTGTCCAAATTAACCCCGAAAGAAGTAAAAGAGAAAATACTATTGTATGCTCTTATATTATTTCTAAAGTTGATTCCCTCTTCAAGTTCAGATGTAAATAAATTGAGCAATTCATCATGATATTTGTTATAAGAAAGCTTAACCTCTCCATTACAGCAACAAAATTTTGGTGTCTCATATTCAAATCGTTTTGCATGGAAAAATGAACATAGAGTCACCAATTTCAGTTGATGAATGGCAACGTCTTCATCATTTGAAATTTGATCTGTTATAAAATATGAAACATGTTTTTTAACCCAAAAAAAAAAAGTAATGCATAAAGTGAATTTTTGAAACCATACTTGTTTCATGTAGTTCTCGTACGACACATGTATTGTCAAGGTTAAATACTTAAAAAAAACATGTATGTAAACATGTATAAAAGGTAAAATGAGAAATAAACAAAAAAAAAAATTTTATCAAAGAAAATAGAAGTAATTAATAAATACATTGGTTGGTTGAGAGTAGATTGAATGGGTTGTCGAGGCCCTTCAAATAAAATACCGATTCTTTAGGTTGATTTGTAGAGTTAGTGGAATCGGGTCGAATCTCAAGGGAACTATGCAGATTTGTTTCTCAATGTTTTAATCAAAAGTAAAAATAAGGTTGTTGGTTTGGGGATTAAACTAAATTAAATAAAAAAAGGGTTAAGAAAACAAATTAAAAAAATAAATAAATCTTATCGAATTTCCAATCCAAGGATAAATTCCCATCCAATTGTAATTTTCGATCATGGGCTTAAATACAATTCTAATTTCAAGAATGTAGTCTACTAGACACGATAGCTTGACAGTGGTAAAATTTCAAAGTTAATTGACCCAAACCCTCATTCAAATTAAATCTTATCAAACATATAATTGGACACAATAGCGTTCCATATTAAATGAAAGATAGCATTAACATGTACGAAAATGACTAAGCCAAAATTAATTAATTGAGATAGCACAAATTAATTAATTTCATTTCTCCAATTTCCTAGTCTATTATGCAAGCTATGTAAAAGGGTAGCCACATTTATACACACATAAGCCAACTCTTTGCTACTTAATGTAAACATCAATTACTTGTAACATTAGAATCACAAACAATTGACAAATAACAATAGAAAAATTGCAATTAAATTAAGACACCAATTAATAACAATTTTTCATAAGAAGACAATAACCGGAAATAAAATAATTCTTGAAATATGAAGAAAAATTCTAAAGTAAAAACTTGAAGCCTCACTACATTTACAATTGGATTGGGAATTGGCTCACCCTTGAATTAGAACGAGAAATTAGCCACTCATGGTGACTAAGCTCGAACCTTCAATCTAAATGGGAAGTTGCCAAATTCTCCCTAACTCCAACTCTCGCTCTATTTTTAATCGGTGTAAAAAGTGATGCCCTTCTCTACATGTCAATGCTTCATTTTATAGGTCACCATCGTACTAATAATAACGTAACCACCTAGAGATTATTTTTCTCAAAATAAAAATTAAAAAAAATGAGAATTTTGACCAAAGGAAGCTCCACAAAATGGGGAAGGAGTTACAACTCCTTTTGACTTGTGAAATGTCCAAAATATCCTCCAAATGTATTGACCCTCTCCATAAAAGAAAAACCGTGCTTCAAGGTCGATTAAAGCCAAATCTCGATATTTGTAACCTGAATCATAGTTAATCATAAAATAGGAGAATTTAGCATAAAATCTAGTCGAAATATAAAAGAATTTAACACAAAAGAGGGATAAATTAATAACCTATCAAATTCCCCCACACCTAAACTATGCTTGTTCTCAAGCATACTATAATTCACATCCTAATTCTCCATCCTCCCTCATTTTCACCTTTCTCAATTTCCAAAAATACCAATAAAGCTAATTATGCATCAATGAAGCAAATTGTAGTGACAATCGAGAGTAAAGCACTCATGGAATCATTTTATATAAAAAACCCATGCATCATATTAATTCA
>JAOANK020178724.1:0-29854 GCA_026257165.2 Telfairia occidentalis
CCAACCTAATCCATATACTATGGACTGTTTTGGCTATTTACTTAAACTTGATCCACTTTTATGTCTGCACATATAGTCTAAGTATTCATATAAAGTCACGGGTTCTTCGTTTATTGGATTTATAGAGTTATAAAAGATTCAATAACAACTTTACTGAATAACATCAACAACAACTTTATTGACAATAGAATGTGTTTACAAGCCATTCGAGTTTTAGGACATATACACCCAACATTATTGAAAATAGTGGAGAGAAAGGCTAGATTGAAGATGAGTTTCAACTAGATCTTTAGAAGAAGGGAGAACATGTAGAATCAGTTGAAAAAGAGAGTGTTGGAGAGGAAGAAGAAGTTCTCAATAAGAGAATAGCTAAAGAAGTGGGTATGAGTAGCAAAACTAAAAAAAGCCCATTTTTTAAGCCACCCTCTTCTCCCTTCCATGAAAGATTGAAGAAACAAATCCAAGAGCACCAATCAAAGAGTTTTTGGATGTTTTAAAACAACTTCATATTAATATTCCTTTGGTAGAAACTCTTGAGCAAATGCCTTCATATGTAAAGTTTCTAAAGGAAATTTTGACAAAGGAGAGGAGGCTAGAGGAATATGAAATAGTGGCCTTGACTGAGGAATGTAACACAATTTTGAAACAGAATCCCTCCTATGGTAAAGGATCTTGGAACCTTTACCATCCCTGTGTCTATAGAAGGAAAAGAACTTGAGAGAGCCTTTGTGATTTGGGGGCAAGCATCAATTTGATGCCCTTGTGCATTTACAGAAATTTAGGAATGGGTGAAGCTAGGCCAACCACTATTACTTTAAAGCTTGCTGACAAATCAAACCCCTATATCTTGAAGGAAAGATAGAAGGCATCTTAATCCAAGTGGATAAATTCATTTTCCCAACTGATTTCATCATCTTGGATTATGAGGTAGATAAAAATCTTCCTATTATTCTTAGGTGTCCATTCTTAACAATAAGGAGAACATTAATTGATGTTTAAAAAAAACTTATAATGAGAGTTCATGATCGGCAGATAACTTTTTAGTGTTTTTAATGTTACGAAGTTCCTATTGAAACAGAAGAAAGCTCGACTATTCATGTGATTGATGAATTGGTTCAAGATATGGTTAAACAAGAGAGCAGTAATTAGTATGAAAGGAAGTTTGAGGGATGTAAAGGAGATGCTTTAGAATCAGAGTTGAATGATGCTACAACAAAAAGTAAAGTCTATGAGCTAAACAGTGGCAGAAGATTTGAGTCCCTAGAGTTATTTGACACAAAGTCCAAGCCCATGAATCCTCTCTTATTGAAGCACCAGACCTAGAGATGAAGCCATTACCTGAATACTTAAAGTATGTTTACTTAGGTGAAGATGAGACCCTTCCAATTATTATTTCAGTTGAGTTAGCTGAAGAAAATGAAGGGGCACTTCTATCGTTTTTGAAACAATATAAGAAACCCACTAGATGGACAATTGTTGATAATAGAGGGATCAGTCCAACATAATCCTTCCAATTATTATTTCAGTTGAGTTAACTGAAGAAAATGAACGGGCACTTCTATCGTTTTTAAAACAACATAAGAAAGCTACTAGATGGACAATAGTTGATATTAGAGGGATCAATCCAGCATATTGTATACACAAAATAAACCTAGAAGAAGGAAATTTCAAGTTTGTAGAGCAGCAAAGAAAACCGAACCCAACTATGAAAGAAGTAGTTAAAAAAGAGATCATAAAATGGCTGGATTCTGGGATCATTTACCCTATAATTGATAGTAATTGAGCGAGTCTAGTGCAGTGTGTACCCAAGAAACGGGAAATCACAATAGTGTCTAATGAAAACAATGAGCTTATTCTCATAAGAACAATGATTGGTTGGAGAGTCTACATGGATTATAAAAGATTGAAAAGGCTACTAAGAAGGGCCAGTTCTTTTTACCATTCATAGATCACATGTTAAATAGGCATGCAGGGCAAGACTTCCATTATTTCTTAGATGGTTACTCTGGTTACAATCAAATAACCATAGCTCCATATGATTAAGAAAAGACCATGTTCACAAGCTCCTATGGCACCTTTGCCTTTAGAAGGATGCAATTTTGAATGTGTAATAATCTTGCTACATTTCAAAGATGTATGATGGCTATTTTTTATGTAGATTTACAAAAATCTGTGGTAGAAGTGCTCGCAGATGACTTCTTAGTCTTTGGTGAGAACTTCAGTGCTTGTTTGAAAAACTTGAGTGAAGTCTTGCAATGATGTAAAGAGACAAACTTAGTGCTCAACTAGGAGAAGTGATATTTTATATTGATAGAACGCATAGTTCTAGGTCACAAAGTCTCTAGGCAAGAGCTGTAAGTGGATAGAGCAAAAGTGAATATACTTAAAAAAATGGAGCCTTCCACTACAATAAGAGGATTCAAAAGTTTTTTGGGACATGTTGGTATCTATAGAAGATTTATAAAGAACTTCTCCAAGATTACAAAACACTTGTTTGCTAGAGATCAACATGCCTTGTCTCTTTGGCAAGGAATGTGAACAAGCCTTTAGAACCTTATTGACAACCCTCATCGAAGCTCTTGATTGGAAACTCCCCTTTGAGTTAATGTGTGATGTCAGTGACTTTTTTGTGGATTCCATGCTTGGGCATGGAAAGAAGAAATACCTTCATCATATCTACAATGTTAGTACAACCCTAAATGAAGCCCAACTGGGTTACACCACCACTCAAAAAGAGTTGTTGGTAGTGATGTTTGCTTTTGCGAAATTTAAGACCTATATGATAGGAACAAAGGTAATAGTGCATATAGACCATGCAGCAGTAAAGTACCTACTGACCAAGAAAGATGCCAAACCACGGTTGATTAGGTGGATACTTATTCTCCAAGAATTTGATGAGGAAATAAGGGACAAGAAAGATTCTGAAAATTTTGTTGCTGACCACTTATCTATCTAGGTTGGAAAGAATTGAAGAGGAAATTGAGTTGAGGGACGACTTCTCATATGAGAAGTTATTTGCTATAGCAACTTCCTACACCAGTGCAATCCCATGTTATGTAGATTTGGCCAATTATTTAGCATGTGGTATTCAACCATCTGAGCTACCTTTAATGGCCTTGAGGAAATTTTAGCATGGTGCAAAATTCTACTATAGGGATGAACCATTCTTTTACAAGCAATGTCCAGATGGAATACTATTGGGATGATTCATTCCATTTTAGAACACTGCTATATGTCTCTCTATGGTGTGTATTTTGGTGGGCAAATGACAAAGGTGTTTCAATATGGATACTAGTAGCCAACAATCTTCAAGGATTCCCACTATTTCAGTAAAACATGTGACACATGCCAAAAGGTGGGCAATATTGGAAAGAAGGAAGACATGCCTCATAGGACCATTTTCCCCTTCATTTGACAACAACTACATCCTTCTCGCTTGTGACTGTGTGTCCAAGTGTGTGGAAGTTATTGCTTGTGCCCACAATGATGCAAAAAATATTTTAACTTTCGTTCATAAGAACATTTTCACCAAATTTGGAACATCAAGAGTGTTAATCAATGATGAAGAATCCCATTTCATGAACAAGCTACTGTCTAAATTGTTATTGAAGTACAATGCAAAACCCAAAGTCTCAGCCTTACCACCCTCGGACAAATGGCTAGGTTGAGGTCTCAAATAGAGAAATCAAAAGAATTTTGGAAAGGGTGGTAAATTCTAACATAAAAGATTGGGCACTAAAGCTTGATGATGCTTTATGGGCTTAGGACAAGCTTACAAAACTTCTTTAGGCATGTCACCTTATTGAATTGTCTTTGGAAAAGCTTGTCATCTACCCTTGGAGTTATAACAGAAAGCTTTTTGGGCCCTAAAAAAGTTGAACTTTGATGTTGAGGAAGGTACAGTTAAATGAGCTTGATGAACTTAGACATCTTCTATGCGAATGCTAACTTGTACAAAGAAAAGACTAAGGCACATGATAAAAGATTAATCCCCAAAACTTTTGAGAGAAGTCAGAAAGTGCTGCTATTTAACTCAAAGTTTAGGTTATTCACTAGAAAGTTGAAGTCAAAGTGGTTTGGACCCTTTACAATTTTAGACGTCTACTCTCATGATGGTTTTTAGAAAGCGATAATGGGGATGGCAAGGAGGCTAAAGCACTACTGGGTGAGTAGTTTAGCAAGAAAATCTCCTCCCAAAACTTAAAAGAATCCTAAATGAATTTGGCTTGAAATAAAGGGAGGCAATTAAGTTAGTTACCCTCTCTTTTTTAACTCGTCTTTTGTTCTATTTTTTGTTAATTTTCTTTATTTGTTGTTTTAGGTTGGGTGAAACCAGGTGATCTTGTGGTTAAAAGTGTGCAGTAAATTAGAAGTGACAATAGTAAATGGAGGTCAAAAAGAAAGGAGTACAAATTGATGAAAATGTTGTAGCATTGGGAACAACCTACAGACTAGAGTTATTTGATGTTGACCAACCTGTTGGAAAGTGCACCTACTTGGGAATAAGTAGTCAATTAAAGCTTACCATGCAGAGGGTTACTACGGTGTTTTGGGAAAGATTTCAGTTGAAAAACAGAAATAAATTAGAGAAACAAATCAAGAGGAGATCACGGATTTTCAAAAACGTGAGATTTTCTGCACCCTCAATCTGTATAAATTACATGTTTCTTCCTCTTCTACATGTCTTTAAATTGTAGCCTCTCCTTACAGGTAAGTCACGCTGACTTCCCTTTTTTTATTTCTGAAAATTAATTTTTAGCAGCATTTCCTTCTTCCTCTTACCCTATGATAACACTCAAAATAGTGTTATTTTAGGGCCCTTAATTAGGTAGTTTTGTACTTTTAAAACATGCTTTGATGCTTTTATTTCTTGATTAATGTAGGAACCGAGCTTCGGAGGAGAAATTGATGCTTTGGTGCATTTGGGTCAAAAAAACAGGCTAAAGAGGCAAATATTTGGCTAAGGCATGAAGAAAGGAGCAAAAAATATTGCATAAACCCGAGGGTCCCATGACGTTGAGATGCCAAGAGTAATATACATATATATATATAATTAATTAATTTTTATCGATGGCAGTTTTGTAATTAAACTGCCATAGCGTTGAGACACTATAATATAGTGTATCAATGCTACCACGAAGTAATATAAATACAAATTTTCATTCTAGGGTTCGGGGGAAACAGTTTATGTGATAACGTTTCGAGAAATAGTGCCCGAAACTTGAGATTTCTGGCTAGTGAGAGCTTTGGGGTGAAAATTAAGAGCTCGTAAGGCATTTTTGCAGCATAGATGACAAGGAATCGATTCGAGAATCATTCTTTTCTTTGTCTCTTTTTTAGCAATTAAATTTTTGGACATATGTCGGTTATATTAAATGATTTTACTACCTTTTTTAATGTTTAATCCTATGAGTAGCTAAGACTTTTATTAGTTTTAGGGTGTTGATGGAGATTTTGGAATTGTAGTCGATTGTTGATGTTTTGGGATTTATTTTGATATTGAATTCATTTTATTATTCATGTTCTTAATGCTTGTTAGTCAATTGGCCACCAATTAATTTGTTGTGGGTTGTTTAATTTTCTTGTGAAAAGGTGAAAATTAAATTAGACATAGGATAATAAACTAATGTCGTTTACGCATGGAAGTGGTAAATTATGCGTTAAAGGTTTTTAATGGAGCTTTAAATTTATCTTACTAATTTGTGGGAAATTAAACCAAGAGGGTGATCCTAGATTTAGTTGGGTAAAGGGTTGAGCTTGCAAGAGGATACCCATTTGGTCCCTAGACTTATGAATTTAATATTAGAATAATATCAATAGTCTTCAATAGCATTAATTAATTTCTTAATCAAAAAAATCACCCTAGAACTAGTTTTTTCCTTGATTTTTCTCCAATTGCGCTCTTTGTTTGTTTATCTTAGATTTAGAATTCACTCATTTTGCTTCCCTAAATAAAATCAACGATTAATATTTTGATACTTAATATACTTGATAGCTCGATTTTCTAGAGGATGATACTTGGTCTCACGACCGTTTTATATACTACTTCTTGATTCATGTGCTTGCGGGGTTTTGCATAACACACTTTTGGTTCCATTGCCGGGGAATCTGTGTTTTTATTTCTATTATTATTGAGAGAAAAATTGTTGGTCTTAAGTTAGGGTGTATTTTACTTGTTTTATTTATTTATTTATTTGGTTTTATTTGGTGCATGCAACATAATAAAGAGACTGATCTTGCCCATTTTGATCCAAAGATTGATAAGACCTTTAAAATAAACTTGAGTAAGAACCAGCTTTAGCCCAATGAGACAGTAGAGTAGTAGGGAGCAACAAAGTCCATTATAGATTATTTTTAGCGCATCTTCCCTCCAGCTCAACTAAGGATAGCTCGTGCACCCTTAGAAGTAAACAGTTTCAAGATAAAGTTATGATTAATCCTAATGGCTCGAAAGAGTGCCTTTAGAGGACATCTCACTAAAGACCATAATAAACATATACAATCTTTCCTGGAGATCTACAGTATTGTTACGGTAAGTGGTGTGTTTACTAACTCCATTTACTTACGTTTATTCCCTTTTTCTGTGTAGGATTGAGCGAAGGACTGGTTTGAGACACTATCAGCTTGGAGAATAAACACGTGGGACGCGTTAGCCGAAGCATTCTTAAGAAAATACTTCCCACCATCTAAGACTCAGAGGCTCAAGATAGAATCAGGACGTTCAAGATAATGAGAACGAGAAACTCTCCGAGGCATGAAAGCGCTACAAGGAGTTTCTTCGAAAGTGTCCTTAGCACAAGTACCCCGATTGGATGCAAATTCAATTATTTTATAACAGGCTAACTAGTGCTACAAAAACTACTTTAGATGCAGCTACAAGTGGATCAATCTTTTCCAAGATCGCCGAGGTGGCCCACACTTTGCTAGAGGATATGGTTGCCACAAGCTACCATTGGCCTACTGAGAGAGCTATAGCTCAAGCCCATGGACTCCACGACATAGATGAGGTGAGTGCTTTGAAGGCTCAGATGACCACTTTGATTAATGCTTTGCAAAATCTTATTGCACAGGTAAAGCTCAGTCCATTGCATCTATGGCAGCCTGTCACGCATATCCTACTTTGGAGAGCCCTCAGCTAGAGCAAGCCAACTACGTCAATAAAACTTTTGGAAATCAATATGGAGCCCAACAAAATCTATTGCCCAGCCACTATCATCTAGGTTTGCACAACCATGAAAATTTTTCTTAAGCTAAAAAGAATGTTTTGATTCCCCTAGGTTTTACTTCCACTTCACAATAGCAGCCTGAGAGGACATCGTCGTTGGAGGACATGTTAGAATCCTTTATCATTGAGTCCTAGAATAGTATCAGTAACTTGGAGAGAAAGGTGGATAGCTAAGAGAAGGCCCTACAGGACCTAGAAGTGTAGGATAGCTAGATAGCTACCACACTTAACTTCATGTAGAAAGGCAAGTTCCCCGGCAATACCGAGGTAAACCTAAGGAACAATGCAATTCAATTACTCTAAGGAGTGGTAGAACATTGTTGGATTCTGAAGGAAAGAAAGAGACTGAGCTGAATGAAAAAAAGGAGGAGGAAGGGAGAGTTGAGGAGAAAAGTAAGGAGGCACCCAAACCGTCATATTCAGGGAAGTATTTTGATTCTACCCCGCTTAATCTTAATGCCCTCTCTTATCCTCAACGATTTATAAAATAGGAATTAGATGCTCAATTCTCTAAATTTTTAGAGATCTTTAAGAAACTACACATTAATATACCATTTGTCGATGCTCTTGAACAGATGCCGAATTATGTGAAGTTTCTTAAGGAGATCATGTCATCAAAGAAGAAATTTGAGCAATATAAGACCGTGAACCAGACAGAAGAGTGCAATGTGATCTTGCAAAAAATGTCGCAATAGAAACTAAAAGATTCAGGGAGTTCTACTATTCCCTACATTATTGGTAGTTTAACTGTAGATTTTGCATTATGTGATTTAGGAGCTTCTATTAATTTGATGCCTTTGTTGGTTTATAGGAGATTAAACTTCAGTGAGGTGCAACATACAACGATATCACTACAGCTGGTAGGTTGCTCCATTGCTTACTCTCGAGGTATAGTGAAGGACATTCTAGTCAAGGTTGACAAAATCATATTCCCTAAGACTTCGTGGTCCTAGACATGGAGGAGGATGTCGAGGCACCTATCATCCTTGAGAGACCATTTTTTGCTATTGGACGGGCCTTGATTGATGTGCAACAATGCCAACTAACCTTGAAGGTGGACAGATGGCTGTAAAATTCGTGGACCACCTCATTCCCAAGCAAATTTCGTTTACTGTTTGAATATATTGTCTTCTTTTTCATATATAGAGAACAACGTATATTTTTAAGTTTGGGGTGGGTGTACATACTTGCATGTTGTGTTGAATAGTTGAGTTAGTTGAGATTGAATTTGAGCTTTATTTTTTTAAAAAAATTTCTTGAATGGAGAAGTTGTGAATTGTGTGCTGAAAGGTTGTGGGACCTCCTCTTTGCATGTTGTTAATGAGGAGAGTTGATTATTTTCTCTGATTGAACTGTTGTGTGTAATTGTAGAAATAGGATAGCATGATTCTTAATTGGGTTATTTTAAATCCTTCTTAGATTCCCTTGTTTTTTAGCACGTAGTCTTCTTGTTTAGGGTCCTGAAGGGTTAGAAGTATTTTTTTAGAACATTCATCTAGATGTCCTTCGAAGGTCGTGGTATAAATTAGGTGATTCTCATGCATATCTATAGTTTGTGAGTTGTAAATAAATATCTTGAGAGGATTTCTCATCCTTTCTTTGGGCATTAGTAATTGGTTGCTATTGTTGAACATGCAAAAAGAAAGTGAGTAAGCTTAGGCACCTTGATGGACGTGTTGCTTGTAGTTGGATACCAGCACCTAAAAAGTGTGGGTAATCCCAAATAAAGGTGATACTTCTTGAAAAAGACTCCTCTCCTAGCAAAAAGGAAAAAAAAAAACAGAGAAAAGTGAAAAAGATAAAAAGAAAAGAAAAGAAAATATATAATAAAAATTATATTGGTTGTAGATTATGAGTCTATGTCTAATAGTACCATAGTGCAAAGAAGAGGATAATCTAGAGAGGTCCATTTAAACACATTTTAGGCTTATAAGGACTAAAACAAGTATGACTTGCACACACACACACACGAGGAATGAAGATAATTGGCCTTAAAATTTCTCAATGATGTTTGTGCTTGAAAGTTTCCATGATTGCTCCTATATTTCTGTTAGAGCATTGAGATTGGAGTCATATGCGTGCATGCTTGAGTTTCCTTTATATCTCGTTTGAGATTGCTCAAGACTAGCAAAACTCTAAGTTTGGGGTAGTCGATAGCACTCAAAATAATGCTATTTTAGGGCCCTTAATTAGGTAGTTTTGTGCTTCAAAAAGTATGCTTTGATGCTTTTGTCTTGATTTACGTAGAAACCGAGCTTTGAGGAGAAATTGATGATTTAGAGTGTTCGGGTCGAAAAACGAGCTAAAGAAGCAAAAATTTTGCTAAGGCATGAAGAAATGAGCTAAAATATTGTATAAACCTAAGGGCCCCATGGCATTGAGACGCCAAGAGAAAATATATATATATATATATATATATATATATTAAAAAATAATTATTTTTAATTGGTGGTAGTTTGTAATTAAATAGCCATCGCGTCGAGGCCCTATAATGTAGTGTCTCAACACTACCGGGAAGTAATATAATAGAAGATTTTCATTGTAGGGTTTAGAAGAAATCATATTTGGGGACCAAATTTCAAGGAAGAGTGCTTAGAACATTGGATTTCATGCTAAGGGGCTAGAAGCTTGATTCTTGAAAGGTCGGGGGTAAAAATTGGGAACTCGAGAGGCATTATCGCGGCAAAGACGACGTGGAATTGACTCGATAGTCAATTTTTCTTTCTCTCTTTTCTTGCAATTAAATTTATGAATGGCTGTATTAAATAATTTTAATATTGTTTTCAATGCTTAATCCTATGAGTAGCTAAGACATTTCTTAGTTTTAGGGTGTTGATGGAGATTTTGGACATGTAGTTTGATTGATGACATTTTGGGATTTATTTTGATATTGAATTCATTTTATTATTCTTGTTCTTAATGCTTGTTAGTCGATTGGCCATTGATTAATATGTTGCGGGTTGTTTAATTTTTATGCTTGAAAAAGGGAAAATTAAAATTAGTCGTAGAATAATAAATTAATGTCTTTATGGATGGAAGTGGTACATTATGCGTTAGAGGTTATTAATGGGGCTTCAAATTTATCTTCTTAATTTGTGGGCAATTAAACAGAGAGAGTGATCCTAGATTTAGTTGGGTAAAAGGTTGAGCTCGCAAGAGGATACCCACTATGTCCCTAGCTATGAATTTGATATTTGAATAATCCCAACAGTCTTCAATTGCATTAATTAATTCCTTAATCGAAATCAACACCATGGAACTAGCATTTTCCTAGATTTTTCTCCAATTACCCTCTTTGTTTGTTTTTTTATTCTTAAATTTAGAATTCACTCGTTTTGCTTTCCAAAATAAAATCAACGATTGGTATTTTTGTACTTAATAAACTTGAAAACTCGATTTCCCAGAGGATGATACTCAGTCTCACAAACGTTTTATATATGATTGCTTGACCCGTGCGCTCCCAGAGTTTTGCATAACACCCTACAGCTCCCCTGGATCTTTTGATCCCCATTGCACCTTTTCCTCCTGATTGCACTTTTCTATCCCTTAGCATTTCTTTCTCATGGCCTCTAAGTTGAAGAACATTTTTAAGAGCAAGAAAGAAAAGGTTATTGAAGAGAAGGTCGTAGAAAGTCCCCCTGGAGTCTAGTAGGACCACACGGCCCACTAAGCGTAAGGAAAAGGCCACCATGATTCAAGAGAAGGTTGTTCTTTAAGAAAAGCCCATATATCATGAGGAGCAGTAGGTCCCTCCCTCCCCCAACCGTAAGTCCACCAAAAAGAATGGAAAAGAAGTAAAAGGAAAAGCTCCCTAGGAAGGGCTGCTTAGTGACAAACTTGTCAATGAGTAGGCCAAAAAAAAAGTTTGAAGAGGTTAAGAAGAGAAACCTTGTGGTGGAGAAGGGGTTTAACATGCCTCTACCTGATATGTCAGCTTCTATTTCTGTGGTGATTATACAACAAGGGTGGGAAACATTCTGTAAGCAGCCTGGCCCTATTTTTCCTTCAATAGGGAGAGTTCTATGCAAATATAAATGAGTTAGAAGGATTCCAGGTGGTGGACATGGAAGCTTTTAGATTGGTCTCCTGAGGCAATCAATTCCTTCTATAACCTACCCAATTTCCCCATAGTTGTTTTCAATGAAATTTCCTTAGCCCCATCAAACCAAAAACTAAATGCAACTATGCATTCAGTTGGCATTGAAGGTGCCTAGTGGAGAATCTCAACTCAAGGATCTAGGACCTTCCTAAACTCCTATTTAAAACCTGAGGTAAATTTGTTGTCGTATTTCTTGAAGCATACATTGCTACCCATAACTCAAGATACAATAGTACCTTTTGAAAGGATTTTGCTACCTTTTGCAATCATAGAGAGAATGATAATTGATGATGGGAGGCTGATCTCAAGTGAAATATTTTGTTGCTACAAAAAAAAAAAAAACAGAAGGGATGTAGCAATGATAATGACCATGCACGTCAATTTCACTAAGCCCTACCCATGATTTCCACCATTTTGTTCTAACATTCTGAATGTTTGGTTTTACCCCCACCTTATGTTGGTGTTGAGGACGATGAGGAGAAATATGAGGATTGATAAAGGACCTTCCGCTTACTGCTTGATTTGCTTGTCTACTTTGTGAAATATTATTTTGAATGATTGAATGGTTGCCCAGCTTGTTTGCTTGTTATCTTTTCTTTTCTGTTATTTTAGTTCCATTCCCTTGTACTCAATTTTAGGAGGCTTCATTGTTTCTACACTTATGTAAATTCAATGCATAACTCCTCTCTATCTTCTTCCATGCTTTCAATGAATGGATGAAAGACAATGTTCTTGCGCTTTCTCATCGAAGTACTTTCTTGCCAGCTTTAGCTATTTTGTTAGCTTTTGTAGGACATTCCCCTCCTTTATACTTCCTTTGAGTTTAAACTTTCAACCTTTAGTCCTAATTTACATTTATTTGTTGTAATAGCCCTTAAGCTTAACAATACTAAAAGATATGGTTACTATTTTGGGTGATTATGCTATAACATTACAACCTTTGGGTGTAGCATGAAGACCCTTTCTTTATGCCTCAGCTTCTCCCACCTTAGGGAAAGATCATTTCATTGAGGAAAATGAACATTTAAAGTTTGGGGATATGGTTGCCCTTACAAAAAAAAATATATATATATATATATATATATATATTGATAGGCCTTCTACATGAAATTGAAAGGGAAGTAATGACTGAGCCTAAGCAATCTACTGAAGGCATGAAGTAAGTATGGATGTGTAGAGGCATGACACCCATTTTTAGGCAACCCAAAGCTTCATTGACCATGTAGACCTCCTCCCTAAAAGTAAAAAATAAAATATAAAAAAAATAAAAGAAAGAAAGAAAGAAAGAAAGGAAATACATTGTCCTTTCTACTTTGTTATTTCTTGAAGGATGCTTGAAGTTGTTAGAAGGATAAGAGCTGCATTTTTTGTGGTTTGCACAAGGGTCTTATGGTTGAAGCCAATCCCAAAATGAGTAAGTTGTAGCCTAAGTTTCCTAAATTCAGTATAAACTAAAAGAAGGCAGTGCTACTTAATTTAGGTGGAGCTAGGACTATGCAAGTGTTTTGTAAAGAAGTGATGAGGGAGTTGAGCTGTTAAATGATTAGGAAGTGTTTTATAGAGGTGTATAAACCAAATCTAGGTAGTTGTAGTTACTGAAAGTAAGTAAGGCAAAGTGAGAATGGAAGAGAAATTAAGCATTACTCAAGGACGAGTAATGGTCGAAGTTTGGGAGTTTGTTAACTCTTAAAATAAAAATTAATTTAGTCTCCACTTGTATGTGAATGTAGTGAAAAAACCCCTACGTATGTGAGATTGAGCTGGAATGTGTGTGCATTTACTTGGTTTGTGTAATTAGATAAGTTGACTATTGTTTGCTTGAATCTTCATAAGTGTGCTAAATATTTTCACCTCACTTGCTGCATATTGTGTTAACATCTGCTAATTATGTTGTAGCATTTCTATACAACTAAAGTAAAAGTGGATAAATGTTGTAGCATCTGTGAGGTAAAGTAGTGAAGGTCAGTGATCTCTAGCTCATTAATGGAGCTAGCATTGACCACATGAATTGTAGAGAGGACTCCAAGAAATAGCTGTCACATGGAAATTGGCACCATTTTAGCCTTGATTTCATTGCCATTTGGAAGTTAGAGCTTGGCCAACAAGAAAAGGATGCAGTAGGCTCCAAAATATGAACAAGGAAAAAGAATTAGGACAAGTTTTTATTCTCTTTGGCAAAAAGGGAAAGGAGACAAGGGAGAAAGAAAAGTTCATACCTCCAGGAGCCATTTTTGGATAGATTTAGCTCCAAGACTTTCTCTCTTCTCCCTATCCACTCATATTCTTTCTTTCTTTATCATTTCTTGTTTGTAGCTTTAACTTAATTACTGTTTTAAGTTTGTTTAAGTAATCTCTAGCTTTCTAAATGATTTTAGTTTATTTTTAGGTTGTATTTTGTATTTTTTTCCCCTTTAAGGATGAATTAACTAGCTTAAGGTCAGGATTAGGGGTATGTGCTTCCGAATGTTGTAAGGATTTTGGCAGTTGCTTATGCTGTTGTTTACTATTTGTTAATGAATTTAATTTCATCTTAGTGTTAAGCTTGACCGCCTTTACACTTAGTTAGAATCTTGGGAAAGAAAAGAACTAGCTAGTTTCTTAACAAACACATTAGCATGATTTAGTTGTTTAATCTACAAGAGAGTTAGGACTAACCTCTTTCTAATACACATAATGAGCACTGATCAATGAATGTACTAGAAGACATGTGCATGGAATCTATTGTTGACCTTCGAAAGAAGTCTAAGTGATGCTTTGTGGTATTAATGCAACAAAAGAAATGTTGTACTATTCTTGTAGCGTTGTGTACACAAACATCCCTAATTTGATGTTATCCTCAGTAAGAGTTACCAACCTGCATTTTTAGCAATTTACAGTTGCATCTTTCCCTATCATTCATTTTTTGGTCCTTTAACAAAACAATTTAATTTGGTTAATTGATTTAAATAATTGACAGCTTCAACACAAAATTTGTTCACTTATCTCTATTGGATTGATCTGGTTATACTGCAATTTTCTAGTATATGCTTTCATTTTCTGGTGTATACATAAGCAAAATAATATTACATAGCTCCTTCCAACAACTTACTATGTGTAATTTTGCTTATAGAAAATGAAAGAATGCATTGAGATTTGTCAAGTAGATCTGTTTGATTAAACTAGTTTTAAGAGAGTCAAGAGAGGGGTGAACGAGGAAGCACAAGCAAAATATGTATGTGTTATTTTGTTCAATTCATCTAAATAATATATGTTATTTTGTTAGTTTGTATACATTTATGTCAACAATGAATGTAGAATGAAACGCTGGAATTGAAAAAAAAATTGCCACTGAAGAACGGTCCTAATAAGTCTCCAAAATAGAGTTATGAGCAGTCTTTTACGGTGCAATTGTATTTTTATTGTTGATAAAATGCTCATGATTGGTTGCTAAATTGTTATATTGATCTTTGTGTTGTATTAGTACTTGTGAGAACATCAATATTACTGAATTATTCTGATTTAGGAATGAAAAGGATGAATTTTGGGTATTTTATACTGATTGTATATATTTTGTAAGCAGATCGATGAGGGAGTATTATTTATTGAGCAATTATGTAAAAAAATGCACACTGATATTACGCATGGAAATAAGTGAATCCGTTTAAACGTAAATAATTTCCTTATTAATAGTGTGAGGGAGTCAATGGATGAGCAATATATGAGTTTGATCTAATTAGCTCTAAAATCGACAATATAAAGAGAAAAGTAGCTGCCAAAGAGGAAGTCATTCTTTTAGTCGTCGTTAGAATTCTTTTAAAGTTGTAGAGTCCAAAAAGTTTACATAGAGCGAGTCATGAGAGCAAAGAACTACAGTTAAAGAATTATTGCAGAAATAAAACGAAACTGTCATTGAACGCTAGAGCGAAAAAGATGATTCATACATTATCTGTACTGGACCAAATGGACTTCTAGATTATTTCCTTTATCCCAGAGAAGTGTTATCACGAACTTAATAGTATCTTTTATTGTTTTCCTAATTTTTCGATATTGTAGCATGAACTAATCACCATTTAGGTGAGAATTAAGGGTGGTATTATTAACTTGATTTCATATTGAAGTATGCTTGCTTAATTGATTTGTTTTAGAAGTCTTCTTCATTGTTTAATATTGATGTCTCTCTGGCCAACATGCATGAATACCTTTTCTGAGTTTTGAGAAAAATAAAGAAAAGTAGATTGCTTCTAGAATATGTTAGCCTCTTGATTAAGTTAGTAGCTTGCTAAGTGAGGAGGTTAGGGATAATCACTCGCCTAGTGCAAAAATACAATAAGTTGAACTCATATCAGTTAATGGAAATTAATCTAAGATATTTGAGAAATCTAAGAAGACTCCAAGACTATTTTTGCGCGAATTGATTTTTCAAGATTATTGTTTCAACATTCTATCTCAAGAAAATAATATTATATCTTAATCTGAACCTATTCCATTCATAATAATATAGTTTCGAGAAGTATTTACTTTACTCTGTCATTTAACTTCATTTAGCATTTAGTTATGAAAATCACCAAATATTTGAATTCACTTAAAGATTGAGTTTGAGTAAGTTGAAATCTAGTTTTAATCCCAATGGAGATGATATTTATATTTATCACTAGCTACCGACTGTGTATACTTGCACAATCTCAATATGGTTATCATTGTATATTTTGACTTCACTTTACAAGGCAATAGGTCCCAACAAATCACAAATAATGATAACTGAGAAAAGGTGTTGGGATCACGATCAAGCCACGTTAAAAGCCTTGGTTGGTGCCTGAATTCACCTAAAATATCTTTGTCTTCAAGTGCTAGTTCTACAATGCACCTGATGTCGACCGGGATTTGCTGTCTAAAAATACTCAAATCACCTACCTAAGCTATCAAAAAGATGTAATTCATATGCACAAGCATACAATCATACAAGTAATAAATGAAGTATTTGAAAACATGAATTCACAAGAAAAGATGGTTTTTATGCTACAATGTTAGTATGTAGCAGCAGAATACCTTAATATAAATGGGAGGTCTTGAAGACAATAATTGGTTGGTGGTGCATATTTGTGGTTAAAAGTAATCAAAGTAAAACAAGTAATGCTAAAACGTGATAGAGATGTGGGTGCATAAACAAAAATAGGATGAAATGTATGTTAGGAAAAGATCGGGTAACTAATCGAATCTCCTTCTCATGAAGCATTAACTATGCTGCAACATTATTTTGTTCACGAATACTTTTTTCTAGCAAATAAAGACTCTAGCTCTTGTCACCTTTTTGAGGCTCTAAAATTGGATTAATGAACTAAGTTTATGTCTAAACTCTAGTTCCTACAGAAGATAAACAATCTTATAGATTTTACAATAATCCATACTATGTCTAGTATTTTTAACTCTATTAATTCCTTTATAACTATTGTATTGTTTGAGCGAGTTTGATAATCCTAATCCTTTCAATATTAAGCCTAGCTATCATGTTTAACCTGTGGCCAGTTGGGTTAATCAACCTTCAAAGAGTTAACAAAAGAAAGCTAGAAAATGTATTTCATTACAAGGAAAACATGCAGCAAGATTAATACAACGGTTAAAGGTTCATTTACCAAAAAATGGGTTTAGCTACTACTCATAAGTGCTGCAAAAGAATAATAGTATATAGCCATGAAAGCAACTAAAATATGAAGTCATCCTTGTCGCCTTCCTTTTCTGCTCCTCTCAAGAATTTAGCCTTGTCTGTCTTTTTTGGAGTATTTTCTCTTTTCCTTCTTCTTACCCTAAATATCAACACCTATTGATGTGAATCCAACCAGTATCCATTGCATGTCCCTAGAGGAGCTATTACAAGAAGCAAGGAAAAGATGATTCAAGAGGCTTTCACATTAAATGTTCAAAGGCTAGCTAATGCACAAAAAGACACAAATATTTTTAGGCCAAATTTAATTATAATGTTACTATAACAAGTTAAGAAAAGAATGGAGTAAAGATGGCACAAGAAAAGTTGTGTAGTTTGAAAGATGGAGCAGGGGACAAAAAAAGTGTGTCGAAATTGTGAAAATGTGCCTTTCTAGATTGCTTTTCCAAATTACAAAAAGTTAAGAGAAAGGTTCAAAAATTAAATCCAACACTTCAATCTTTCATCCCCAAATCGATCTCCAGATATCAAGCCTTCAAAACATCTTTTCTCCGCTCACAATGCGTCTTCTTGCCCTCTTTTTTGTAGTCTTTCGAATTCTCAAAAGTATTCTATTTATGGAGGCGTCAATAGTGTCGAGACGCTAGAACAACATTTTGACGCTAAACCCTAAGTATTATAGAAATGTTATGGCAGCGTAAAGATGCCGAAGGGCGGTGTCGAGATGCTACGAAAAATAAGCATGTGCATTCTGATAACACACAAAATGTGCTATCTTTAGGCTTAATTTTAGCTAGTTCTGTGGTTTAATTTCAGAACTTTCACGAATTTATCTGTTAATTTGTAGGTATCGAGCATTATTTAGTGAAAATATGAATTTAGAGCTGTTCGAGTCAAAAAATGAGCCCAAGAAAAGTAAACTTGGCCAAGAAATGAAGAAACGGGGCCAAACAAATGTTGACCCGAGGATGTAGCATCTCAACGTCGTGCTAAGGTGTTGAAGAGAAGAAGCCAAAGCGCTACTGCATATGCATGCGTGAAGGAGAACTGATGATGTCTCAACGCCCATGAGTTGCACATGTCTTGCGTGCCCCAACCTTGTCACATGAATGACATTAGTAGAGTTATGACGCTGCCAGGGCGTCTCAACGGCATTAGTCGTCGCACACGTGCACACCAGTGCACTCTCTGGCCCTTCTTTCCTTCGAGTAGCGTCTCAAAGCTACCAATATGTTTACCCTATACAATGCCCCTGTCGTGCGTGCTTTCCGGCAAAGGAGATTAGCATCGAAACGTTGTCTCTAGCGTCTCGATGCTGTAGGTGGAATCAATTTTAAAAATCCAATTTCTTTGTTCGATTTCTGAGAGGCCATTTGGAGAGAAGAAGCTACAATTTGGAGGTTGGTTTTTCAGAGGAAAAGAAGCTACCCGTGTAGCCTCTAAAGCAATCCAAGGCTCGGGATTACGAGCTTCACGATGGGAACAAGTGTGGCATGCATCTTTGAGAGTTTTCTTTACCCTTTGTAGATTTAGTTTCGATTTGTAGTCTTTTTTAGGGAGTCTGTTTTATATTGTGGATTTGAGTAGCAGGACTCTGCCTTAGACTGTTTTGTAAAGCCTTATGATGTTTTTATGCTTTGTTTCATGCTATGGACTATTCTTATCTTGTTGCTATTCATTTATGCATTTGTGTGCCCGTAGCTTTTAATCTTCTGATCAAAGATTAAACTAATTTATTGATTTAAATTTTAGCTCGAGAGAATAAAATTTAGATTAGACTATCGGATGCATAACTATTGTAAACCATCGTGCAAGATAATAAAGGCATAAACTGTTATCTCTAGGGTAATTATTTGTGAACCGTGATGACAAGCTGGATTGATCTGAGCTCGAGAGAGGAAGGGATCACAATAGTTCTTCTAAGGGGTGAAAGTTAATGGGAAGTTTGTAATGCCTTGCTAGTGTGTGGATAATAGACAGAGAGATTGAGTCTGCATGTTAGTGAGAGGCTAGCTGAGCTCTAGAGAGAAAGCTAAACGTTAGATTATTCTCAATTTATGATTATGTTATTGGAGTGTATTGTTCAAGGCATGCAAATTCGATTTTAAGGCATGCTCTCCATATGTCACCTCCAGTTAATTAGAAGTAAGAGTAGTGTAATTAAATTTCTATCTTATTTTTCAGTTCCCTAGATAGAATAAGGTGTGAGTAACTATAGTAATTAATCAAATTAGAAATCCAATTCTAAGGACGACACTCGATACTCAATTCCATTATACTAAAACTAACCCGTACACTTGTGGTAACGCAATGATGCAATCACATTCCTCCAATGTCATAGTGTCAGGAGTCTAAAAGTTAGCGTCTCAAAATTGTTGTTGTAGGTCTTCCTACTTGGTTTGTTATAATGTTCATACACTATGGACAACGTCTCAACGTTGTCCACTCGGGTTGTGTGGTTTAATCTACTTGCAGGCGTTGACGCGACGAAATTGACATCTCAACGCTTTCTCCTCGAGATCTAACCTTCAATTTTCATTTATTCATTGAATTTTTATCCAATTCGCCTGAATTTCTCAATTAGATTATGTAACTCTTTATTTTCTTCCATTTGCACAGTTCCTACAAAATAAATAAATATATGCGTGAAAGAACTCAAAATAATCACCAAACTAACAATATTTAAGCTCTCAAAATAGCCAACAAAGTGTGCTATCAAATACCTCCAAACTTAAATATTTGCTAGTCTCGAGCAAAATAAATCATGGTAAGCTATCCCAAGTACTGCAAGTATGAAAGTAACTCAAACCTCATAAATTCTCAATAATCAATAATTCACAAAATAAATAATAGGTAAGATAACCACGATGTATCATTAAGAAGGCTAATTTTTTATTTTTCATCCCTTACGTGTGTATGGCAATATCGCTCCTATTTTAATTTATGTCAGCCTAGAGAAGATTTATTAAAACTTTTACTCACTTGACCTCTAATAGCTTTAAGTTACCATCTTCAAGTCTCCTCTCACTCAAGAGAATAATAATCTACTAGGATGCTTTTATTCAAGGTCAGACTCCCTAAACTTAAACTTTTCTTTATGAAGGACGAGACATTAGCTTTCACACTTCCATTACAGAAGCCCTTACCTATGGTAGATAATCTTCTATCTACTAGTTAAGCATACAAATTTCGATTACTCACAGGTGGCTCTAACTGATCACAGCAGAGGTAACTCTTTCTATTCTTAAGAATTATTGCATATGTTTTTTATAATTTTGTTCCAAGAGTAAAAGCATGTCATCACATATGAAAGTGAGTAGGCATAATATAAATCATATCACAAACTCTTAAGTGAAGCATTACTTACCATCAATCAAGTCCACCATCTAAGGGAGCCCTCAAGCCTTTCAAGGCCAAGCGTGCTAGTTTACATAACCCAACTCTAAGCTAATGAACAAAGAAATAAGTTAAATAAGACGATGTTCTAATGGTGTGTAAGGGATTCAAAATAAAAATTAATCTATGCTCAATTCAAAATGTGTTCCCAAACTTAAAATTAAGAAAGTGAATTACCTACGTTAAGAATTTGATTATATCATTGGTTATTAATATCACAAACAAAATTGTAGCATCATCCAAGGCATAGCGTAAGAAGATCAATAACATTACCTCCATAAAGAATTACAAGGTAAGCTAAAATGGAGAAACACCTCCAAACTTTAAAAATTATATTGTTCTCAATGGAAATAAGAATACACAATCAAAATACAACAGAAAGAGGACAAAAACATATAAAACAAAAATGGGAACGAAGAATACTAGTAAACAATAGTGCCATAAAAACTAAAAGGAGGTCACTATGCTTTATCGTCATCACCAACAACGAAGTCAGATGACCTGGGGGGTGGAGGATGCGATCGGAACTCCAGGTGAGGGTGTGCCAAATATGCTAAAGATGTCAGGCCAGAGTAAATCTGAGTCTAGCACTGATACTGATATGCGAAAGATGCCACATTGTAATCATGACATTGATGTGCCTCCGAACAATCTGTGCGAGAGCGAGGGACACATGCCAACCAAGATTGGTTAGCCTTCCTATGCTACAGTTTGAGCTCCAAATGTTCGGGATCGGGCTCCATATGCTCTATGTCAATAGGATTCAGCTTCTGAGCCATTAGCTCCCATCCTCGTAATCCCATGATGAAGTTCTTCTCCATAATTCTCTTGGGATGGGCAAGCTCCTTATTCGAGCCCTAAATGACCCCTGTGGTGTGATAACTCTCAAAAAGAGAGTTATTAGGAATCTTTCAAGATAGAATTCATCTTATTCTTGAAGAGATTTCCCTTTAATTTATGAAGCAGTTGCTTGATTTGTCTCTGTTTACTTATAATACTTTTGAAAGTCTTTAGATTGATACAACATTATATTTCAGCCAAATTTTAATTAGAATTTAGAAAAATTGTACTTAATCGATATTGATTATGGGTATTTTGTTGAGTAGGAAATTGATGGAGCATTATTTTACCAAAAGTATTGATCGAACATTTTTGGAGCAAAACGGACAGATATAATCTGCTCAAAGATAACGAAAATTCAAAATTGGAATCAATTTTATCTCTTACAAATTCAATCCACCGTTAGATGCAAGCCACGTGAATGATTTAACCTAATAAGTTTTCTAAGCACAAAAGAAAGCTTATTAATACAAGAAAAAGACCCCCAAAGAGAAGGGTCAGAAGTTTGCATTTTTTGGTGTCTTTAGTTCGCAATTTTTAGTCCATAATAGTTTCCTGTTTTCAAATTTAAGTTCAGAATTTTCTTTGTTTCTATTGCGTTCGATAGAGAAGAGTTGAAAAGGAAGAACTATGTGGAGGTTGAAGAGTAGAAGCAATTCTACTCACGGTAACTATGGAGAAATTGATTCTACAACTCCTTAGGATTTTACACATTATGTTTTCTTTAATTGTTTTCATTATTGTTTTACATCCTTTTCTTTATTTTAGCATGAACTAAATCATTTTTTGGTGAGGATTAAGGGAGATGTTATTGAACCGATTTTAGTTTTGAAGTAAAAGCTGTTGAATTGATTTGTTTATAAGTGTTCTTATTGCTTCAGGTTTATGTCTGCCTGGCCAACACACATAAATAACTTTTCTAAGTTTCGAAAGAAAACGTGCGAAGTAGATTGCTTTTAAAACACATTAGCCTCTAGGTTAGGTTAGTTGCTGGCCAAGTGGGGAGGTTAGAAATAATCACTCACCTAATGCACGAAAACAACAGGTTTAATTTAGATAAGTTAGTAAAATGAACTTAAGATACTTGGGAAATTTGGAAGGATTCTGAAAGACTATTGTTGTGTGAATTGATCTTGCAATTCTTTTGCTTTAGCATTCTACGTCAGGGAAAATAACATATTATCTTAATCTGAACACATTCATCTTTATCATTACAATCAATTAAGCATTCTGTCATTTAATTTACTTTAGCATTAGTTATAAAACTCCATCAATCATGCATTCTTGTCACCTTAAAATTCACTAAGAGATCGAGTACAAATAGGTTAAATTCTACCTCTAATCCTTGTGGATACGATATAAACATACTTATCACTTGTTACAAACTGTGTACACTTGCACATTCATTGTGTGATGTCATCATTCACCTACACACATGTAAACAAATTTTTGGCGCTGTTGCCGCGGAGTAGATTGCATTTTGGCTTGTCTGAATTTAATTCGTTTAGTGAATTGAAGTTCCATTTATATTGATTTAATATTTCTTTATGATTGCAACAACTGGTGTATGAACACTAAATCTGGTTTGGAGGTTGAATTTGACCCAAAAATCGAAAGGACTCTTCGTTGATTAAGGAGGGACTTGAGAAATTGAGCAAACTTGATGGAGCAAAATCTTCCACCTCTTAGAGGACAGATGGAGCTAGCAAATCAACAACCAAACAGAGGAGAAGTTTCATTACCTAGAGTAGCAATGTAACAGCAAATTAGACTAATAGACTAGGTTGAAAACCCTATAATTCTAACCAATGTTAGGGAAAGAACCATAAGAGATTACGCAGTCCCAATGTTCGATGAACTAAATCCAGGGATTGTTAGACCTAATATATAGGCAAAAAATTTTGAGATGAAACCCATGATATTTCAGATGTTACAAACCATAGGTCAATTTCACGGTTTACCTACAGAATATCCACATTTACACTTGAAGAATTTTCTAGGAGTGAGCAACTCATTTGTGATTCAGGGAGTTTCTAAGGATGCTCTACATTTAACTTTGTTTCCATATTCATTAAGGGATGGAGCAAAAGCTTGGTTAAACACATTTTCTCTAGGATCTATTACTACCTGGAATGAATTAACGGAGAAGTTTCTAATTAAGTATTTTCCACCTCTAAGGAATGCTAAACTGAGAACAGAGATTGTTTCTTTTAGGCAATATGTGGATAAACCGTTCAGTGATGCATGAGAAAGATACAAGGAACTCCTAAGAAAAGTGTTTTCACCATGGACTACCTTATTGTGTCCAATTATAGACATTTTATAATGGTTTAAATTCAGTTACACAGAGCATGGTAGATGCTTCACAAATGGTGCATTATTATCAAGAACATATAATGAAGCATATGCAATTTTGGATAGGATATCAATCAACTGTTATCAATGGTATGATGCGAGATCAATCCTAAAAAGTGACCACATGGAATTACAAACGTTGATGCGTTAACATCTATTAGGGCAGACATCGCTTCTTTGACAAACATGATCAAAACCCTACCTTTAGAGAACAACACATCGCAGAATGTCACTATAAATCAAGTCACAATAGAATCATATGTTTTCTGTGGAGAAGAGCACACTTATGAATTTTGCCCCAACAATCCAGTATCAGTGTGTTATATAGGAAGAAATAATCCACACTCTAATACCTACAATCCAGGGTGGAGAAATCATTCTAACTTCTCTTGGAGTCAAAGGGAAACCCTCATGAACTTGAGGCACAATAAAAGGGAAATTATCCACCTAGATTTAGACACAGAATCAGCAATTCGTGCAGCAGCAAAATAGACCATTGCCCCAGTAAAATCTAGCAATTCAAGTAATTCATTAGAAAATATGATGAAGATCTACATGGCCAAAAATGATGCTATGATTGAAAGTCAACAAGCTTCGTTCAGAAATTTAGAGATTCAGATTGGATAATTAGCTAGCGAGCTAAAAAATAGACCTCAATGAAAACTTCCTTCAGATACTGGAAATCAACAAAGGGAAGGTAAAGAACAAGTGCAAGTTGTAGAACTCAAAAGTGGAAAACCTTTAGTAGAACAATAAGATAGCACGAGCAGTGAAGTGAAGTTTGAAGAAATAATAGAAGATGGAGATAAAATAGAAGCAGTTTCCAAGACAAAATATGCAGAACCTCAAAAGTTTTCTCCAGTTACACCTTTCAAACCTCCACTACCCCCTTATCCTCAAAGACTTAAGCAAACAACTCAAGAGATCCGATTTAACAAGTTTTTAAAAGTACTAAAGCAACTTCACATAAACATACCATTGTTCTCCCGAAGGCGATCCATAAAGGAGGATAGCTCTCTCCTTCATGACGTCGCTCATGTTTGCCACAGGAAATAACATGGTGCAAATATAACTGTGCCACACTCGATTAGAAACATTGAGGTCAAAGGTTTGAAATTTGATTACTTCACCATTCTTGATCGTCAATTGAGTGTCGGGCTGACCTAACAACTGGGTCATCTAATTAACATCTAGTTGCTCTCTGGCGTAGATGTTATATTCGTCACACTAATATCCTATGAGTCCATAAAAATGATTAATCGAATTCGCATCAAAAGGAATGCGACAGCCTCGTACATAGGATCGAGATTCTCTTTCCTACATATTGACATACAACACACGAACAACAGGAACCACAACGGCTTCAGAGTGCCAAACAAAGTCAAACAAGCCTCTACATGATATGTTCTGATGGAGTTGAGGTTGGTGGATTTTACATTGCACTAAACCTCTTTTGTTGTTGCACTACATAATTGTGATCGACGAACTTATGGCTATTAAAAGCCTTGAATAAGGAGGTTGTCTAAAATGCCCGTTTCGAACTCATCTTATAATTGAATGGCCTAGCAATCTCAAAATCTAGTTCACAGAACAACAAAGATAAGAACCCAATACTTCAACAGAAAAATGAACACACTTCTCCACAAAATTAACTCGATCTTAGTAGTCACTATAAAAATAAGTTCAAATTGAAAGCCCATCTAATAAATTACATCCCGAATATAAAAGACCCACTCAAAATATGGCTCAAATTAACAACAAAATCAAAGATAAAATGAATGTGAACCTAAATCAAGTGGTATTGCAAGAACCAAGGGTATAATTGAGCAAAATACCAGTATAAGACACACACACAAAAAAAAAACTCATTGTTATGGCGAAAAGAATTCAAACCGTACAATACCCACGAAATCTGTCGAGAAGAAAAGTAAATGAGAGTTGGGATGTAAAATTAGTAAGAAAGAGGAAGAATTTGTGAGAAAGGAGGGAGAAATTAATAGATTTGAGAGAGAAAAGAGGACGACGACGTCATAGCTCAAAACATTGGAGCCCCACACTCTACAAATATGAGATTTTAATCCCAAATTTTGTAATAGTGTCGATACACTATAAGTTAGCATCTCGACACTATTGTTGCGTGTCTTCTACCTACAGGAGCAATTAGACGTTGCAGAGGGTCTAAATGCTCTAAACTTGTTGCTGTCTGCCTCGTGCATGTTTTTATTCTTTTCTTTTGAATTAAAAATCCAAATGTACCTACAATTAAATAAAACTAAAAAATTTAAAAAAGAAAAGTGAAGCAATATGACATAAAATCACAAAAATAAGAAAAATAAAAGTGAAAATTTGGGTTGCCTCCCAAAAAGTTTTTTATTTAACATTTGTAGCTTGACAATGTCAGCGTCAATTACGTTCCTCCAGAAGAATTTTGTCTAAGCTCCATGGTTCAGTGCAAAAATAATATCTATTCATTACCCATTGACTTTGAAAGAATGTCCACAACTCGCTTGCAGTTAAATCGACCCATGTGGAAAGATTGTTTTAATTGTTAATGGACCAGACCATCAAGATTTTGATTTACTTGGAAACAAATGCAAACATGAGTTAAATAAAAGAACTCGTTGCCTAGGCTCAAACAAAACATTTTGGATTTGCTTGGCATGTCATCTTGTAGTTCGCTCCTTATATAACTTGCCATTTTCATACGCTTGGCAGCGATATTCCTCCATTTCATGCAATTGTAGAAGGCATTGTTTCCCAGCTTTTGGAAGATTAAAATTAAGTTTCTTGACAACCTAGTATGCTCCACGCTTCAACTCCCCAACAAGTGACAAGTTTTTCCCAATCGATATGGAGACATACCAATTAGGGTTTTGAAAGCTGTTTTATAGGCCCCTAATGGATCATCTAATTTCAGGACCCAATTCTTTCATTAATGTTGATTTCTTTCTCCAAGATTTGATTTATTTCTTTGTTAGAAGTCTTAGCTTGACATTAGTCTTTGGATGATAAGCTTAAGAAATTCTATGTTTAACTTCATACCTGGCAAGTATTGAATTAAACAAGTTTTTGCAAAAATGTGAGCCTTCATCAATAATGATGGCACATGAAGTACCAAATCGATTAAAAATATTTTTAAGAAAAAATTTTAGTACTACCCATGCATCATTCTTCTTAGTGGCTATAACTTAAACCCATGTAGAGACACAGTCAATAGGGAACAGAATATATAAATAACCATGGAAAGAAGGAAAAGAACCCATAACGACAATATCCCAAACATCAAATAACTCTACCTCAAAAATAGCAATTAGGGGCAACTCATGACGTCTCGCGATATTTCATGTTCTTTAACATTTATCACATGCCTTAACAAATGTATAACAATCACGAAAAATAGTAGGCCAATAAAATCTAGATTGTAATACCTTTGTTGCAGCACGTGTGGGTCCAAAATGACCACCATAAAGCGAGGAGTAACAATCATCCAAGATCCTATTGATTTCCTTAGATGGGACATACCTACAAATTATCTAGTCAAAGCAAACCTTAAAGAGTAGTGGCTCGTCCCACAACCAAGATCTCACGTAATGTAGGAAAGTTTTCTTTTGATGGGAGTTCAAGTCTGGTGGCAACACTCCTCTTGCAAGAAAATTGACGAAATCAGCAAACTAAGGAAAATGAGACTCAACCTGATAAAGTCGTTCATCAAGAAAGTCTTCTACTATGGGGAATATTTTGGATTTATTTTCTTGGTCAATTCTAGATATGTCATCAGCCACTACATTCTCACAACCCCTCTTATCACTAATCTCAAAATAAAATTCATGTAATAGAAGAATCCATTTAATTAAGCGGGTTTAGAATCTTTCTTATCAAACAAGTAGCAAAGGGTTGCATGGTCAGTATGAACAATAACTTTAGTTCCTAATGAATAAGGCCTAAATTTTTTAAAAGCAAAAACTACAGCAAGGATTTCTTTCTCAGTAGTAGTATAATTTTATTGTGCCTTATTAAAGGTCCTGATTACATAGTAAATTCCTCTGAACAATTTATCCCATCTCTAGTCCAATACTGCTCCAATTGCATAATCACTAGCATCACACATTATTTCAAAAGGCTGACTTCAGTTAGGAACTACAATAATAGGTGCAGAAGTCATTTTTTTCTTTAAAGATTAAATACTAGTAAACAATCATCATAAAAAAGAAAAGGAGCATCTTTTTCAAGTAGATTACCCAAGGGTTTTACTATTTCGAGAAGTCTTTAATAAATCGCCTATAAAAACTTGCATGTCCAAAAAAACTCCTAACTCCTTTGACCTTGGAAGGGGGAAGAAGTTGCTCAATTGCTGAGATCTTTACTCTACCAACTTCGAGGCCTTTCTTAGAGAATTTATGTAGCAGGGGCATTACATAGCCCAAATGACATTTGCCTAAAGGCGAAAGTACCATAAGGGCATGTGAATGTCGTCTTCCCTTGTTTCTCAAGTGCAATTGCGATCTAAATATAACCTGAGCAACCATAAAAAAATAATAGTAAGGATACCTTGTTAATCTATTAAGCATTTAATGATAAAGAGAAGAGATAAGTGATCTTTTCGAGTGGCTTTATTGAGTTTCCTATAATCAATGCACACTCGCCACCTTGTTACCATCCTAATAGCAATGAATTCATTGTTTGCGTTGTTGATTACTGTCATCTCTCCCTTTTTATGCACAACCTACACAGGACTCATCCAAGAACTACTAGATGTAGCATAAATAATACCCGCATTAAGAACTTTTAGAACCTCAACCATTACTACATCTTTCATTGTTGGATTTAATCTTCTTTGATGTTCAACTTATGGCTTAAAAGTATCTTCCATTAAAATTTTATGCGTAACAATAGATGGACTAATACATTTAATATCAGCTATGGACCATCCTAAAGCAGATTTATGAGCACATAGAACTCGCAGCAGTTTCTCCTCTTCTACTTTATTCAAAGAAGTAGATATAAAATAGGAAAGTAGATGATTCACCAAGAAAGGTATAACGCAGGTGTGTAGGTAATTGTTTTAGTTAAGGTTCAGGGGCTTTAATAGATTCATTAGGTTTTCCAAACAAATCCATGACATCAACCTTAACATTTTGATTAAGCTCCACAGCAAATGATTTAATGCATCACAATAGTATAATATGTCCTGGTCAAATTCTCCTATTTTATCAGCAATAAAATTTAAAATGCATTTAGTAAGGGCATTTCTAGGAGCAGTAAGATCTCTAATTGTAGCTACATATACTTCAACAATATTCTTTCGATGACATGTACTTACCTCAGACGAATATTTCATGCATCGATATATGTTGAAGACAACTTTCTCTTCATTCTCTCTAAAAGTTAACTTATCCTACTAAACATCTACCAAAGCTCTACTGGTGGCAAGGAAAGGTTGTCCAAAAATGATTGGAATTTCAGCATCTTCTTCCATATCCAAGACCATGAAATCTGTAGGGAAAATAAACTTGTCAAGTTTGACAAAAACATCCTCAATCACATCTCTGATAGCACACGAAACTGTGTTATCCCTAGGCTTAGTTTTAGCTAGATTTGTTCGATAATTTAGGTGCTTTTACGTGTTTTTATGTTAATTTGTAGGTACTGAGCTTAATTAGAAGAAAAGATGAATTTGGGGTTGTTCGGGTCGAAAAACGAGCTTAAGAAGTCTAATTTTGGCTAAGGAAAGAAGAAAAGAGGCCAAAAATACAAAGGACCCGAGGAAGCATAATCAAGACGCCATGTCTAGGCGTTGAGACGCTGAAAAATTCTGGATTTTTGGAGATTGAAGCAACAGCGTCGAGACGCTATTCCATGGCTTCTCGATGCCATAGAGCAACGCAAAACACCGCACGCAACGCTCGAAGGTGCACACGCCTTGCTTGCCCAACACCTCGCCTGCCCATGCGCGCGCGCAACGCCCCAGAGTTGAGACGCCGCGCGACGCTTCATCTCGACACTGCTCGCACATGCGCGCGCGCCTATTCTGCTGCAGCCCACTAGCGTTGAGACGCTGTCATCTTTTGTCACCCTAAATTATGCTCGCGCCGCACATCTGTTGACCAACTTTGACCAGCGTCTCGACGCTAACTTATAGCTTCTCAACGCTGCGGGCAGTAACCTCATTTTAAGCTAATTTTTCATTTTGAAAATGGGGAGGCCTTTTGGAGAATCGAGAGCACGACTTGGAGCACGGTGTTTCAGAAGGAGAAGGAGCTCCCCATGGAGTCCCCGGAGCGATCCGAGGCTCGGGATTGCG
>JAOANK020179034.1:0-16756 GCA_026257165.2 Telfairia occidentalis
GAAGATAGAAGACTTTGAAGACTTTGAAGATCTGAAGACAAGCCGAAGTTCTTCAACAAGCTCGAAGCCGAAGATCTGAAGACAAGCCGAAGTTCTTCAACAAGCTCGAAGCCGAAGATCTTCTACAAGTTCAACGTCGAAGCTCTTCAACAAGCTCGAAGCCGAAGATCTTCTACAAATTTAAAGCTGAAGTTCTTCAACAAGCTTGAAGCCGAAGATCTTCTACAAGTTCAAAGCTGAAACTCTTCAACAAGCTTGAAGCCGAAGACCTTCCACAAAGCTCAAAGCCGAAGTTCTTCAACAAGCTTGAAGTAGAAGACCTTTCACAAAGCTCAAAGCCGAAGTTCTTCAACAAGCTCAAAGCCGAAGATTTCTATAAGTTCAATCTGAAGCTCTTCAACAAGCTCGAAGCTAAAGACCTTCTATAAACTCAACGTCGAAGCTCTTCAATAAGCTCGAAGCCGAAGACCTTCTGTAAACTCAACGTCGAAGATCTTCAACAAGCTAAAAGTCGAAGACCTTCAATAAATTAAGTCAACGTCTCATACTTACCGAAGAGAAAGAATTAGAGGATATACATTAGAGATTGTAATACCACATCACACTACATTAATACAAAAATCAAGTTCATTTCACGTATTCTATTTCTCTGGAAATTTCGTTTGAACACCTACCTAATAACTTTTTAGTATCCAAAAATATAGATTTTTATTTTTAAAAGCAAAAAAGAAAAAGCGATTTTTACACAACTTCCAAATACCTATAGTAACCATAGTGGTTGGGATGTGCAATATTTAAAAGAAAGATTTATTTAATTAAGTGAATGATATATTACATGTTAGGTAGGATGTTTGAAAAAGATTCAAAACCCATTAATTAATTTAGTTAACTAATTGATATCAAACATAAGCTGCCTTATTTGGTGCCTTAGATTTTGGCAATTTTTTTTTTCTCTCAAGTTTTTTTTCCCTTCTTGTCTAAGTCAAGTTATAGTGAGATAATAATGATATTGTCAATCATATTGTTAAAGCTAACACGTGGAGCAACGAACTAGGCCGGTCAACAAATTCCATTTTAAAAGACCATTTTAAAAGAAGGTAGTTGAACATATACATCAATTTTATTTTAGTTTTAATTTTTAAATAAAAAACTATAATGCATTTTAATATTAAAAGAGCAACAATAAAGTAACCTATTGTTTGAAAATCAAAGTAGACCTATAGTATCGGAAAGATTCATAAAATATAAAATAGAAGTAAGACAAAAACATATTAATATAAAAAAATAAAATATCATAATAATAATAATAATAATAATAATAATAATAATAATAATAATAATAAACTATACAACCTTGTCTAATTTGGAAAATTGGCCAAAGACAAAAATTTAGAATTGATTCTATTTCTTATTGTCTCGAGAATAAAGAGGACAAAAATCTTTTTCACCCATTATTTACTTTTAAATGAATTTTCTCTTACATATAAAGGTAATCATCTTGGTCGCTGCTCTATTTCAAAATAATTTTATTGAATAAACTACAAAAAAAAAAGATGTTTTAATTTCAGCGATTTATTTCCTTAGTAGTAAATAGGGTTTCAAATTCTAAAATTAAGGTCTAGATGAAGAAGGATTTGAAAATTGTTGTTTCATAGTCAATGATTAAGTGATACAGACAACTATGGACTGTGAATTTGATTGAATACATATCCTAATCAACCATTGCCCTTCTTTAACATTTTCATTTCATTAATTACATTTTCTCTTTGGTTCTACTTCCAAACATTTTCTAGAAGTAGATATTGTTATTGTCCAGGGTAAAAATCTACTAAGGCACATGGATGACCACAAGGAAGTCACTCTTTCCCACATTTGGTGAACATTGTCGTCAACGTCCAGCACCTCGGAAGAGCTTAAGACCAAGGCATGGACTAATCACCAAGCTCACTTGATCATCATAGACCATGAGTCATGCTGAGTATCTCGTAACGCCCGCCCATCTCGTCAGCTGAGGTGATCAAACTTGGTGTGTCATATTTGTGATCTTCGTCATCCATCGTGATCTATATATGCTAGATGTGGTTCCACCATCTCACAAATGCTCCCTATAAATATCAATGAAATACCTTAATGGCAAGTAACACGAATTCTCTTAGGAATTAACAAATATCCTTTTTCACTCTACTAACTTATGCGTCGAAAAGTAGTTCGCCTGGCACTACACTGGGACAAATCCTTCTACTTACTGCTCGCCCCCAACCGGAAACAATTGTAAAAATAAATAAATAAATAAATGAGGCTGGAAGAAGGATTGTTTTAACCAGCTTTGTTGAAGCTTTTGATGATTTTTTTTCCAAATACGATATTATTTTGTAAAAATTAATATTTAAATCTCATATTTTGGTTCATAATTTTTGTAGTCCCTTATCAAATATTCAACAACTATTTAGTCCTTGTGTGAACCGACGTAGGTAAACTAGTTAAGAAAATAATAACTTTTTTAATTTTAGTTGAACAATATGTGGGGATTGGGGATTCAAACCTATTACTTTTTGGGCTAGAGATATATATGTCTTAATTAGTTAGCTATGTTGTCCTAACTTAATTTTATAGGACCTAACATTCAAATAATCTCCACTATCACATTTGTCATGTTATATTCTATAACAAAAAAGAAAAGTCCTTGTCATTTAGTTTCCGATTTAATTATTTAATATGAATCTAAATCTATCTTGAAAATCAATACTTGACCTACGGTTGAAAAAAATTACAAATAATAGAGGAAATCAGAATAAACATTGAGAAAAAAATAAGTAAACAATTGTGTTGAGACAAAGTATCTCACTCTATTCAAGCTCTCCGCAGTTTGTATTTCTTTATCATCCATTGTGCCTCAAGTCTTCCTTGGCATATCTCCTCTAGAATACAACAACCCATTGAAATGTTATATAGCTCAAACCACTTTATATTAAGAAGTTGAGCTCAAAGCTCCACAACAAAGACCACCCTCTTTTGGCCAATTGTTCCTAAAAAAAGAGTTGATAAATATGATAAAATAGAAAAGATAGAAATTATTGTGTTGTGTATTGAGAGTTATTTGGTAAGAAAAGTATTCATGCAAGAATTTTAGATCTAAAAATTTAATACACAATTAATTAAAATTTAACTCCTCTTAAATTAAACAAATATGTTCTTAAATTAATAAAAAAAAACTCACAAGTTTATTCTCTCGTTTAAAAAGTTAAAATTTCTATGATAAATATTAAAATGTTACAACATTCTCTTACTCATTTTAATATTTAAAATAACCAACGAAAAATAAATTGGCCAAAAGAATAACAATTATGCATCATAAAGGTATGACTCTACATTGAACCTTTACTAGTGAAATAATATACTTCAACGTTAAGTAGTTGTCCACAACCTGAGCTTTAACATTTAAGAGAAAACAAAGAACTATTATTCATAAATTATTATCCAGGTGTAGATATGAGCTTTAATGATAATTAACACATTTTGGCCTTATGTTGAATAGTATTTCATGAGTGTATTTAAGGATAAACATTGTATCTTCATAGAGACTGCCCCCTCTCACACTCGCATAGGTAAATTTTTCAAGGGTGCTCATATAACAAGGACACTTGATGCGGGAAGGTACTCTCAAATGCGAAACCTTACAAAAATAAAAACACCTTCATGCGGTTGACTCATGTGAACCTTTACGACCAATTGGACACGAAAGTCCAACCCAAGCTCAAATTCCAACAGAACCTTAGTGAATTGGTATTCAAGACACTAAAACCTAAAGTTCGTTAAAACAAAACCCAAAGGAAGGGAGGGATAGTTTAGTCTTGAAGTGGTCAAAGCCAAAAGTTCTGCACTATTCACAAGCTCCTTCACTCCATGTAAGAAGCACTTCACAAGTTTGATAATAAATCAAGCTTGAACAGTTTCTAAAATGATAGGAAAATAGACTCAAATAATTGGCTCATGTGCTGTAGGTTGAAAATGGGCATTGTGAAGTTCTCGCATAGGGTTTGTAAAGGGTTGTGGCACACGACTGTGCACAGAAGACATGCAGAAAGCAAGCATGTGCATGAGTGTGCGAGGGGCAAAGGTTGTTCATGCTACAAGCGATTGACGTGCGTAGGGGTTGGGTGAGTGAAGGGCGTTTGGCACGCATAGAAAGTGAGGAGCAACCAGGGCAAGGGTGCTCGTACATATGCACATGGGCATGCGAGGCATGGGCACTGTGCGACCTGCTGAGGTAGTTGGCCTTGAAGCTGACGTGTGAGCATTAAGGCGCTACACCGTGGCACCAAGGCACTGAAAAGAAGTTGTTGATTCCTTCATATTTCCATGTAATTTGGTTTCCTCTTCTCCCCTTTAGAATGCAAACAAGTATCTTCACTTTTTTCTAAAGACTTTATTTAGTTCATGGACTTTTATGGCTATTATGACCACATCAACACTCCATCATATGAGTTGTATTGGGGTTGATGCCCTAAACCTTTGTGGTCTTGTAATTTATTCAAATTATTTATTTAATTAAATAAGAGTTATTTTCTTCAACATTTAGTGTGCATAAACTCAATCCAATAAACTAAGATCCAAGGTTATTTTATGAGAAACTTAAACATGTATGTGGATACATACAAGCGGATCATGTTTAAGAAATAACCTAAATGATCTGTAGTATATGGATAAGGTTGAGTGTCTTATCACGGTGACACTACAGATATGACCCACTTTGTAATTGTTACAAGTGTTGTAAAGTGTCACAAACGTTTTGATCCTAAAACGTTCATGTGGAGACATGTAAGTGGGGGTATCTTATATATGTGAGACATGTGTAAGGCCAGACTGCGAAGTGATTCATCTTTCAGTATAACATCGTTGCTGAAAGAGACTTACACTTCACTAGAATGATCATGTTGGGGTTGGTGCCCTAAATCTCGTGTGTTCGTGTTTTTGTAATTATTGTAAAAAAGTTATTTATTTAATAAAATAAGATGTTATTTTCACTTATAGTGTGCATTAACTCAATCCAATAAACTATGATCCAAGGTTATTTTATGTAATTTAAACATGTATGTGGCTAACATAAGGTCGATCGTGTTTAAATAATAACTTAAATGGTTTATAGTATATGGATAAAGTTGGATACCTTATCCTGGTAACACTATTGGATACGGCCCACTTTGTAATTTTTACAAGAGTTGTAAAGTGTTACAAATGGTTATGATCGTTGATACGAAGACATGTGAGTGGAGGTATTCTATACCAAGAGTTTGTATAAGACCAGACCCCGAAATGATTAGTCTCTCTACATAACGTCGTTCTTTAAGAGATTAACATTTCATTAGGATGATCATAGGTGACTCGACCTTAATCCTGAGTGAGTTGTGAACTCCTACCTATGAGAGCAATCCTTTGATCTTTATGGGTGAGAGTGACCAAGTTAGCCGACTCCATAAGCCTACCATTTTGGGGATTTCCCCGAGTAAGTAGCTGGGAACATAGTAACATGAGATGAAATTCACTCCTTCCCGTTTCAAGGTTAAGTAGATGAATTGTTCTCTTAAAGGCTGATTTTGGGTCTTGAACAATGAGGGCCCTCACCCTCTCACTGGCCAGAGAGGGGTCTAGTTGTAGTTGGACTATGACTAATTGTTCATTAGAGGGATCGGTGATACTTAAGCAGTTAGATATAACTACAGAGGTAGAATGATAATTTTGACCCAGCTGTAATTATGAACAATTCATGAAGGGTCGATTTACCATAGATTGATTAAATCCATGGACACATAAATATATCTATAGTGCGAAGAGTGCAACTGTCAGTCTTTAGTGGAGTGACCGACAGTTAATGAATGTTGATTAAGTTAATTATAGAGTTTAATTAATTAATCTCGTATGATTGGAGCTTCAAATTGATAGGTCCATAAGGTCTACCTGTTAGCTCAAATAAGATAAGATGACGGTCAGTAGTTTTTGTTTAATTTGAAGTGTTCAAATGAATTTAAGGGAATTAGTTGTATGAGATACAATTATGTAATGTATGTAAATATATTATAATATAAAGTTTATTATGTATGAGATACATAGTTAAAATTTATATTGAGGGAGAATAATATTTGAATAGGATTCGAATATTTATTATATCAATAGGATTTATATAATAAGGTTTTCTAATATGAATAGGATTCATATTAAAACTATAGGTTATGTGAGAGATATTATTTGAATATGATTCAAATAGTATTAGTTTTAATTAATTAAATATGTAAATTTAATTTAATTTTATTTTATTTAAGAGGATAACTCCCATTTGGAGTTATCACGATAGAGGTGGTGAGTAGGGAGATTTTGACTCAACTCACTCATTTCTCTCTCTCTCACTGACATAAAAGGGGATGAACAACAGAAGAAAAAGTTCATTTTTTTTATGAGTTCACTTTTCTACAAAAACTCTCCTTCTCTCATTATATTCCCTTTAGCAATTCTCTAGAGACCACACTTCCAGGACCTAATATCCTAGAGAATAAGGGGTATCTTCTCTAGAGACCACACTTCCAGGACCTAATATCCTAGAGAATAAGGGGTATCTCTAATATGTTATGTTCATGTTACTGGAATACGTACGTAGATTGAAGAACAATTCTTCAAAGGTAAAATTTCATTCTCTCTGTATTTTGTTTCTCAAATACATGCTGCTTCCCAAAATTCAATTTTGAATGCATTAAACGTTCAATCGCTTCCGCTGGGAATTTAATTCCTTCAGATCATAGGTGACTTGACTTTAATCCTGAGTCAGTTGTGAACTCCTATCTGTGAAGGTGATCCTTTGATTAGTATGGCCAGATACGCCGACTCAATAAGCCTACTTTTTGGGGATTTGTTCAAACAGGGAACTAGGAACTTCACTGTACAAGATTGGAATTCACTCATTTAGAATTGCTCCCTTAAAAGCTGATTTCGAGACTTGAACGATGAGGCGCCTCACCCTCTCAATGGCCAGAGAGGGGTCTAACTCATAGTAGAACTATGACTATATTGTTCATTAGAGGTATCAGTGGTAATCAAGGAGTTAGAGATAGCACAGGGGTAAAACGATAATTTGACCAAGCTGTGATTATGAGTAATTGTGGAGGGTTGACTTAGTATTGATTAATTAAATCCAAGGACACGAAAATACGTCTAAAGTGCGAAGAGTGCAGCTGTCAATCTTTAGTGGAGTGACCGACAGTGAATGAATGTTGATTACATTAATTAAATATTTTAGTTAATTAATCTCGTATCATTGGAGCTTCAAACTAATAGGTTCATAAGGTCCACTTCCTAACTCGTTATGGATTATGCAAGAAATAATATTTTGGGAATAATTTGAATTGTTCAAATTATTTTGAAGGAACAGATATAATATAATGTATATTGATACATTATAATATATAATTAATTAGAAATATTATTTATAATTAATCCATATAATATGTGAGAATTTAAACTTTTGAATAAGATTCAATTCATGTTTATATGGATGAGATTCATATAAATACTATAGGTTAATAATTTAATATGAATATGATTCATATTGAAACTATAGGTTAAAAGAGAGAGATATGCATTTAATGTGATTAATTTGCATATTATATAGTTAATTAATTAATTATTATGTTTTTTAAATATTAAAAAAAAAATTACGTGGGTAGTGGGGAGTTAACGTAACTCCTCTCCCACTCTCTCCCTCTTCTCTCTTTTATAACATCTGTGTTGAGAACACAGAGTCTTAGACAATTTTTTTTTCTCTCAGAATTTTAGTTCTTCAAAGTTCTCATATTCCCTCACCAAAATATTAGATCCCACCTCAGTCTTGTGTTGATCCTTGAGAATAGTGAGTGTTCTAAGTGGTGGTGTTGATGTTTATCATTCAATAAGCATTTAAACGTGATTGAAGAAAGAGTTCTTCAAAGGTAAATTTTCTTCTTTGTAATTTTAGTATTTCATGTATGCTTCTTCCAAAATTCGAAATCGAATGCATTAGTGTTCAATCGCTTCCGCTGGGGATTCAATCCCTACAAGTTGTAGACTTCATTAAGAGTTTATTGAAAAACTCAACTCTCAACAACGTTATAGGATAAATGCACTCACACCATAGCTAGAGATGAATCAATATATAATTAATGTATTTTTACGACCGCCTTATAATTCTATTGTTCATTTCAACCCACTCATTAGGATCTCTGATCTCTAGGTGGGTATCGTCATATATGGCTCATGATAATTATAAGGGCTTTCATCTCATTGAGATAAGATTGTGGTGCTGCACGGTTCGAAAAGTTGTGACTATGAAATTTGGTATCAAAGCCACGCTGTGTGTGTTTGTCGAACTCGAAAGAAAAGAAAACCCAACCTGAAAAGAGAATGACTTAGCAAGTGCATCAAGAGTGCCAGTTCAGTAGGGAAGTTGTGTTAGTCAGTATCAGAGACAGAAAGAGGGTTGAAGCCTGACTCATTGAGCTTGACAAGTGCCAAAGAGAGAGTGTACTTGGTTGAGGGAGTCAAACCAGTCAGAAAGCAAGAACCGAGCTCTTATGCCTGAGGGCTTGGGTGTTCTGGAAGGAAGTGACCGAGAAAGAGAAAAGGCAACGTTTTAACAAAGCCCCAAAAGTGGTGGAGCCATTTCAAAAAGCCAAATGTGGAGTGAACCGCAAAGAGAAAGTCGCATTTCAGTGGCCTCGAGAATCAGTGAGACAAATCTGGGTCAGCTTGCAAGAGTACAGTAAGTGTTGACAGTGGTAGGTCTGTATTCCGCAAGGAGGCAAAGACTGAATGCAAGAAGAGAAAAGAAAAGTGAGCATAAAAGAAAAGAAAGGCAATGTTCTAACGAAGCTCCGAAAAGTGCTGAAGCTAATTTTAAGCCAAATGCGGAGTCAGCCGCAAGAGAGAAAAGTTGAACATCAGTGGTCCGAGAATTAGAGAGACAAGGTCGGGTCAACCTGTAAGAGTGCAGTAAGTGTTGACAGCAGTGGTCCGTATTCAGGAAGGGAGCAGAGACTGAGTGTAGAAAGAAGAAAGAAAGACAAAGAAAAGTGGCAAGTCATGTGTGGATGTCATGTGGGGCAATGTTAGTGTGGGCAAGAGAAGCCAACTGCATGTGTTCGCCTTGAGTCCGGATATGCCAAGAAGAAAAGTTCTTAAGTGTCAAAAGTAAGTTATGCGAAGTTCTAGGAGTGGTATACTTGCCTGGATTCCCTCATCAGCCAAGGAAAAGTACTTTCAAGTAAGTCCGTGTTGTTTGCAAACGAAAGTGAAGTTGAGGGAGATGGGTTAGGAGAGAGGCCTAAGCTTCAATTTCCCCGAAGACAAGTTTAGATAGTCACTTTTGGGGTAGAGAAAAGGCCTGGGTGACGTTTGCTCAAGTCAAAGAGCGTAAGAGGCAAGGTGTAATTGGGTTAGTGTTCGCAGAACCTTGGTACGCCGAGTAGAGTGGGCAACGCTTGGTGTATTTTGGCAATGTTAGCATTGATTCAATACTCTGATTGTGTTAGTGTTGGTAGAACTGTGGTGTGCCAAGTAGAGTGGGCAATGCTTGGTGTATTGTGGCAATACGAACATTGATTCAGTATGGGGTAGTTGTAAGCAACACATGACAATCAGAGTAAAGGCCTAAGTGGGGCAAGATGGAATTTTTGCCATCAAAGAAAAGAAGAGCAAAAAGGGCATAGCCATGCCCAAAGTGCCCAACAGAGGCACAAAAGAAGAAAAGGAAAGAAAAGAAGCGTGTAGTGGGTTTCAAGAGTAAACAAAATTGCAGCTTATTTGCCACACTTAGCGGCCTTGAAGAAGGGTTTGGTCGAAGGGGAGTGCTAACCCAAAAAGCGAGCTTAGAGAAAGAGTGTTAGGTGTCTCTCCAAGTGCAAATCGTAAGTTGCTCAGAGAATATGAGAATTGAAGCCAGTTTGGCTTGAAGTAGGGGCCAAGTGTGCCCAAGTTTAGTGTAATGTTCGATGGTGCATGTTTCGGGCCAAGTCCAAAAGGAGGGCGCGCGAAGGTCTACGAGAGGAAACTGTACTAAAAAGGGTTACACCAAGTTGATGTTCATTTGAGGCGCTGAGATAGAAAGTTGAGTTAGTTAGCCAGTCTGAAGAAGAAAGTCGTCATCGAGGTGATGGCACAATTAAGTGGGGGAGAGTGTTGCAATTCTAAGTGAAGAAAGAGGATTGTAACCCCACATAATGTCATCGAGGGCAATGAAAAATTTAAGTGGGGGAGAGTGTCAAAACTCTACTATGAAGAGAGTGAGTTGAGACTCCCACGAAGAGAACAAGCAGCAAGTAAGTCGGTCGAGACGACATGTCACTGTTAAGCAAGTAGCTTGACACAATAAGTAAGCAGCTTGACATAAGCATGGGAGTAGCTTCACATGGTAAAGCTAGCAAGTAGCTCGACGAGGTGAGCAAGTAGCTCGACATGATCAAGCAAGCAGGTAGCTCGACAAGTCAAGCAAGTAGCTTGACAAGTCAAATAAGCACCTCGACAAGTCAGGCAAGTAGCTCGACATGGTCAAGCAAGCACCTTGACAAGTGTCGTCCGTCAGGCCAAGAAGGAGTTGAAAGAAAGTGTCGTGATGTGACCAAGGAGGATGGTGCATTACTCGACACACCAAAGATAATGTGTGCAAGAAAGATAAGTTAAGGATGAAGTGAAAAGAGAGGCAACAGAAGTGTCTAAGGTGGCTCGAGCAGGTTTGGTGGGCTCCGGGGTCATGACTCCAAAAGTCGGGGTTACGTTGGGAGTTTCGATGAGCAGCTCTGGAGTTAGATGCATATTAGTGAGATATGTAAGCATGCGAAATTTTAGGTGAAATGGAGATCAAACGTGCACTCTACGTCAGCGAGTGATCCCTCGTCAAAATGACGTTTACTGGTGTCAGTTTGGAAATGCCTTAAAATGTACTATAGGGGGAGGCGTGGTGTCAGCTCTCCACCACCCCTGGGTAGGATGAGGCCTAAGCGAGCTACCCTGTGGCACATGCGTATGTCATGGCCTGGGCGAGCATCGCAAGATGAGTGTCTTGGGCGTTTCCTTCGAGGATGGGAATCTTGGGAACAGTGTCGAGTGACATGGGTGTGTTGGCATTGCGCCTTCTCCCATGAGCCAGAGGTTCATTATATGGTCGGGCTCCAGCACGATACGTGCAAACGAGATGGTATGGTCTCAAGTGTCGACATGGCTCGTTAGATGTCAAAATTGATGGATGTTCTGAAGGTTTGATGTGAAAGAGAAACCCATGGGTCAGTTCTCGAAAAGCGTGCCCAAAATAGTGAAGAAGTCGGATGACCTCCTTGGGTTTGGGATGGTGTCTAAAAGTATTGTGGGGCATTCGACAAGATTTGTAAGCTTGTCTCAACCACGTTAGAAGGTCGGGACTCATTAAGGTCCTTGCTTGGTGGTGAAGCAGGACAACCAAAGAACGAGAACCAAGATGATAAGAAAGTATGCAATGGCGTGTTTAAAAGACCTTAGCCTAGAGTAGAGACAAGGTTAAGCCATGAGGACTCAGCCTAGAGTAGAGGCGAGTTGGCTGAAGTCATTATTAGAGAAGAAATGCATGAAGGGGCCACACGCATTGCTGAGAGTAAGCTAAGTTGCAAGCATAGTTGCGAACATTCACTTGTGTGTCTATGCCAATGATGAATGAAAGGAACTCTTGCATGTGGGTAGTCGAGTGAACGTGCGAGATGACATCGTGATGCAAGATTAAAGATGCTCAATTGAGGAAGAAAGAACCTCGCTTATGGTCCAACGAAGTTAAAAAAGAATGTTGGGGCTGTAGTTAACCTTAAGGCTGGCCATAATCGGGGTAAGATTCTGGGGCCGCACGGTTCATAAAGTTGTGACCGTGACACCCAGGACACTTGTTCGAGGCAAATCCTAAGAAATTGAAACCTCATTCAAAGGTATGCCTATTTGTAGGCTACTCCAAGGAAACGAGAGGTAGTCTCTTTTATGATCCTAATGAAAACAAAGTATTTGTATTGACAAATGCTACATTTTTAGTAGAGGACCATACCAGGGAGCATAAACCGCGTAGTAAAATAGTACTAAACAAATTTTTTAGAGAAACTACTAAATCTTCAACAAGAGTTGTTGAAGAGGCAACAACATCAACAAGAGTTGTTGGTGTTGGTTCATCTAGTCCATCACATCCACCTCAAGAGTTGAGGATGCCTCGACGTAGTGGGAGAGTTACGAGCCCACTTGATTGTTATATGGGTTTAACAGAAACTCTAACGTCATATCGGATGGTGACGTTGAGGATCCATCGTCTTATAAGAAGACAATGGAGGATGCAGACTGAGATGAATGGGTTAAAGTAATGAATCTCGAGATGGAGTCGATGTACTTCAACTCAGTCTAGGATCTTATAGAGCGACCTCATGGGATAAAGCCTATTGGTTGTAAATGGCTCTACTAAAGATAAAAGATTGTAGATGGAAAGGTACAAACCTTTAAGGCTAGATTGGTGGCAAATGGCTATACCCAAGTTGAGGGGGTGGACTATGAATAAACCTTCTCACTTGTTTCCATGATAAAATCTATCCATATACCCCTGTCCATTGCCTCATATTATGACTATGAGATTTGCCAAATGGAAGTTAAGACTGCTTTTTTGAATGGTAGTCTTGAGGAGTGAAAGGATTGAATCCCAATTGCAGAAGCGATTGATCGATTTTTGTCTTTAAGATGGGGTAAGGGAAAAACCAACATTGAATTACTGTGAAGGAGGAAAAAAAATTTACCTTTAAAGATCCTCAAGAACACCATCAATTGGTTAACTCATTATGTTTCAAAGGGAATCGGTCTGGGATTGTGGGATCCCAAATGCAGAAAATTGATCGAGAGAGAAAAAATTTGAGAAAGCGTGATTTTTTTTTTTTTTGAGATTTTGAGCGTTCTGTCGATCTATTTCCCAATGGGGAAAATCATCGATAAATGGAGGGGTTTCCCCCCACGCCTCCACTCCCCTGTAGAACAGTAGGGGAGTTATTTAATTTTATTTTATAAAAATAAAATAAACTAAAATAAAAAATATATATTAAATCATATTTAATATATATATAATTAATTAACAATTAATTAATTAATTTCAAAAATCACACATGCATTTTAAATCATATTATAATGCATCCCTCTCACGTAACCTCTAGTTTTAATATGAATCTGATTCACATTAATTTTATTATATAGTTATAATGTGAATCCGATTCACATTATTATTTGAATCTTATTTAAATATAATTTCTTCTTATCATATAGTTTTATAAATATATTTATAATTAACTATATCCTAATAACTTATATTAAACCTTGTTAATATAGAATTCTCTTAAATAATTTGAACAATTCAAATTATTATAAAATCAACTTATCCTAATCTTACCCTTAGTGAGCTAGCAATGCAACCTTGCTTGATACTACGCCATACTACAGCTATTCCATTTAGAGTAAACACTGATCCAGACGTGGATTTCCTTGAATCTTTGTTAGTTTGGAAATCAGAGTATGTGTATCCCGTAAGGATCAAATCCTTAGCACCATACACAAGCATGTAGTCCCTCGTTCTCCTAAGATACTTGAAGATGGTTTTGACTGCCGTCCAATGATTTAATCCTGGATTTGATTGATATCTATTGACTATCCTTACTGCATAACAAATGTCTGGCCTTGTACACAACATGGCATACATTAGGCTACCTATTGCAGATGCATAGGAGATCGTCTCATTTCCTCAACTTCTTGAGGTGTCTTAGGACATTGTTCTTTAGACAAGGTAATTCCATGCTGAAATGGTAATAAACCTTTCTTGGAATTATGCATCAAATACCTGACAAGCATTTTGTCAATATACAATGCTTGAGACAATGCTAGCGTTTTGTTCTTACGATCCCTAATGATATGGATCCCTAGAACAAACTGTGCTTCACCCAAATCTTTCATTTGGAATTTAGCAGCTAGCCACTGCCTAACATTAGTCCGTAATCCTACATCATTCTCAATCAATAAGATATCATCCACATACAAAACTAAGAAAACTTCTGACTTGATGATTTTCTTGTAAACACAAGGTTCATCAACATTTTGGTCAAAACCATGAGACTTGATTGCAACATCAAATCTTATATTCCAAAATCGAGATGCTTGTTTTAACCCATAAATGGATCTTTTAAGCTTGCAAACTTTTTGCTCCTGACCTTGGGTAACAATTCCCTCTGGTTGTTTCATGTAGATAGTCTCATCAAGATTACCATTCAAAAAGGCAGTCTTGACGTCGATTTGTCAAATTTCATAGTCATAATATGTGGCAATGGACAAGAGAATACGAATAGACTTTAACATGGCAACAGGTCAGAAAGTTTCATCATAATCCACTACCTCAACTTCGGTGTAACCCTTTGCCACTAGTCTAGCTTTAAAGGTCTGCACTTTTCCATCTACACCTCTCTTTCTCTTGTAGATCCATTTACAACCTATAGGTTTTACCCCATTGGGTTGATCTACAAGATCCCAAACAGAGTTGAAGTACATGGACTCCATCTCTAGATGCATGGCTTTAACCCATTCATCTTTTTCAACATCCACCATTGCTTTATGGTAGGTCAATGGATCTTCAATGTCATCATCTGGTATGACCACCTGAGTTTCTGTTAAACCCAAATTGCTAGTAGGTTGTGTAATAACCCTCCCACTGCGTCGAGGCTCCCTCAACATTTGAGGATTTGGTTGACTAGATGTATTAGCATAAACAACTCTTGTTGAAGTGCTAGGTTCTTCAACAACTCTTGCTGATGTTTAAGTAGTTTCTTTGGTTAGTTCATTTAACACGATCTTACTGCAGTGGTTTATGCTCCCTAATGTGATCTTCCTCTAAGAAAGTAGCGTTTGCCGATACAAACACTTTATTCTCTTTTGGATCGTAGAATAGACCACCTCTGGTTTCTTTGGAATAGCCACAAATAGGCATAACTTCGAACGTGGTTCCAATTTCTTTGAGTTAGCCACTAGCACATATGCCAGACATCCCCAAATTCTGAGATGTCATAAACTACTTATACGACCTCTCCATAACTCAAAAGGTGTTTCAGAAACACTTTTTGATGGAACTTGGTTCAATAGATAGGCTGCAGTCTTCACTACATAACCTCAAAAAGAGTTAGGTAAGGAGGCATAAGTCATCATTGACCGAACCATGTCTAACAAAGTTCTGCTTCTCCTTTCTGATACACCATTTTGTTGAGGTGTACCAGGTGCTGAGAGTTGTGATGTAATTCATGTTCTATCAAATAGGCCTGGAATTTTAAATTCATATACTTTCCCCCTCGATCTGATCGAAGAGTTTTAATGTTCTTACTCAATGAATTCTCAACTTTAGCCTTGTATTCCTTGAACATTTCAAGTGCATCAGACTTCTGTCGCATTAGGTAAATATACACCATATCTTGAATAATCATCAGTAAAAGTCATGAAATATTCAAACTCTCCTCTACCTTGAACATTCATTGGACCACAGAGATCTGAATGAACAAGTTCCAAGGGGTCTTTGGCTCTATAGCCTTTTCCAATAAAAGGTCGTTTTCTCATTTTACCTTCTAAACAAGATTCACAAACAAGTAAAGAATTTTCTTCTAACTCTTTTAGAAGTCCATTCTTTACCACACTCTCAATTCTATTGAGATTTATGTGACCTAGTCTTAGATGCCAAAGATGAGCATTTTCTTTTCGAGAAACCTTTTGTCTTTTATTTTGTGTAGTTGCGGTGTTGAACATTTCAATATTATGGAGCATTTTAGATGATGATGGTCTTAGCACATATAAGTTGTTTATGTTTATTGTAGAACAAATTTCAATTCCATTTTTCAAAATAAATGCTTTACTAAGAATGAAATTGACAGTGTAAAACTGTTTTAATAAGCAAGAAACAGAGATTAAGTTCCTTTTGAAATTAGAAACATAGTAAACATTGTTTAATGAAATAAATTTGGAATTGAAAAACAACTTCAAGCTAGAGACGACCTGCCCTGTCCCAACCCGCAGAATCATGTCTCCAGCCTGCAGCTGCTACCAGGAATCAGTTCCCTGTAAAGAAGAGGAAACATGATTAGTGGCTCCAGAATCATGTATCCAGGCTAAATCTTTATTTTCTACTAAGCAAGTTTCTAAAACCAGTAAATCATATTTACCTTCTTTTGCTGTCTTCTTCTCGGTTAAATATTTCGGGCAATTACTCTTCCAGTGCCCGTCCTGGTTGCAATGAAAACATATTCCCTATGCAACCTTGACATTTTGCCCTTCTGGGGGAAGCAACAGCAGGGGCAGCTTTATTCCCCTTTCCACCTTTCTTCTTCTTCCACTTCTTTAAACTAGTGGAAGAAGATCCATACTTTGTCCTAGAGGTCGAACCTCTGTGGAAATTTTAGTTGGAGAAGACAACATTTGCCTCCCCTTTCTTTCCTTTGTCTTTCATCAAGGATTCGAAAGTCTGAAGTTCATTGAGAAGGGTGGTAATGTTGTAGTCAATTTTGTTCATAACAACATTGCTACGAAATTGAAGGAAACTTTCAGGTAAAGTTTCTAGAATAAAGTTAACCTGACTGGACTCGTCTATGACAACCACATTCATCTCTGCCACGTTGAAGTGGACCATCATGTTAAGGACATGCTCCCTAACCGATGATCCCTCGTTCATCCGGGC
>JAOANK020179129.1:0-16756 GCA_026257165.2 Telfairia occidentalis
CCACCATCTTCCTTGCATTGATCTCGAGAATAGCGAGTGCTCCCTATTGGTGGTGTTCGTGTTGCTGAAAAATGAACGTGATTGAAACTGTTCTTCAAAGGTAAATTCATCCTCTCTGTATTTTACGTTTTCAAATGCATCATTCCTCCTAAATTCATCTTGAATGCATGAAGTGTTCAACCGCTTCCGCTGGGAATTCGATTCTTTCATTGAGGCCTTATTTCAACCTACTGCAATGGCTACCAATTTTTGTCCCTTGAAATTTTTAAAAATCACATTCGTGGGTCTTCTTGAGGTCGTCAGAATCATACCCGTGGACCTCCAGGTAAATTTTCGTCCGACAATACTGTTCCATCCAGCAAGGTTTGGTGCTTTGAGTGGCCCTCACATAACAAGCTTATCTCTTGCCTCGAACGCTCATGGTCACTATTCTCCTTCTATATTTGCTGCTCCCCAATCTAACCGAGTACATGTCAAATTTATGAGCAATTTGGACACAATCCACTTGATTGCTACAATCAAATGAACCATGCATTTCAAGGTCATTTTCCTCTAGCTCAGTTTGCTGCACTCACCCCTTCTACCTCTCGATCTAGTGGGGCTAACTCTTTTTGGCTGTCTAACAAAGGTTGCAATGCCCATTTGACATCAAATTTGGCGAATATGACCATTGTAAATGACTATAATGGTAAGAAACATGTAATTGTTAGAAATGGGCAAGCCTTACCAGTCATTCACTCTGGTTCCTGTATTTTAACCACTCCATCTTTCTTCTTTGTGTTAAATTCGTGTTCCCAGTATTACTTCCAACTTACTCTCTATCAATCAGTTTTGTCGTAATAATGATTGTGTTTTCCTCTTTGGTTTAGATTTCTTCTCTATTTAGGACCGTCATTCGAGAACCATCATGTTTTAGGGCTCTAGCTTAAATGATCTCTACCCCATTCCTCACTATTCATCACCATCCTTTTCTTCTTCTATTAATGGGTACATGACACATTACAAGAATGTTGATTTTCATTTATGGCATGATATGTTAGGTCATCCGAATATAGTTGTGCTTGATATGTTGCACAAAACTTCTTGAATTGCTTTTTCACGTACGTTTGAACAATGTTTTTGTTCGAATTGTCTGTCTGCTACAATGTCTAAGGTTTCTTTTTCTAGGTCTCGTACTATATATGTGAGTCCATTAAGCATTATTCACAGTGGTGTATGAGGTCCTTCCTTTGAACTTTCCTTTAATGGTTTTCTGTATTATGTCTCGTTTATTGATGATTTTTCTCGATGCACGTGAATTTTTCCTTAAGTGCATAAATTTTATGTTTCCTCTATCTTTGCTAAATTTAAACTATTTGTTGGGAATTTACTTAACTCTCACCTCAAAATTTTCTGAAGTGATGGTGATGGAGAGCTTATTAATTCCTCCATGTGTTCTCTATGTTGACTCTAGTGGTATTATGCATCATATCTCATGTCTTTACACACTTGAACAAAATGATGTTGTTGAACATAAACATAAGCTTATCATTGAAGCTACCATATCCTTACTTTCTTGTGCTTCTGTTGTTTTATGTTTCTGGTATCATGCTTTTGTTATTGCAGCCATTCTCGTTAATCGTATTCCTTTTCCATCCCTTTATAATGTGTCTACCTTTGAATAATTGTTTTCCTTTTTTTTCTAATTATCATCACTTGGTTTTTGGTTGGGCTTGTTACCCATTATAGTGTCCCTATTCCAAACATAAACTTCAGTCTCGCACCATTCAATGTGTTTTTCTTGGCTATCCTCTTGGTATGAGGGGTTATATTTACTTTGATACTTCCTTTCAAAAATTTTATGTGTCTCATCATGTTTTCTTTTATGAGACTGTCTTTCACTTTACCATTCTACCTTTATCTTCCATACCTTTTTCATCATCCCCATCCTCCCTACTATTCCTTCCTTTCTTTTGGCCTCAGCTCTAGTCTCTCTATCACCCTCTTCTTCTGTTGCTCCTGTGACTGGTGCAAACCCTTCACCTCCTGCTACTGCTGTTTCGGCACCCGTTGTGGTCATTTCTATTGTGTTGTCATCTTCGTCTGGTTCAGTTGCTATACCGCTATCCATCATCGTTCTCACTTACTTCAAAATCATTTCCCTTGTACTTCTCTTGTCAGCTTCTACCTACTATGGCCTAGTTTTTGTTGACTCGTCTCTTGTTGTTCTTGCATCGTCTAACACTCACTCTGTTTAGACCTCGTACAAGTCTGGTATTTCTAAACATAAAACCTTTACTGCTGATCTTATTTCCTTGAGCTTATGTGAGCCTAGTTCATTCACCTTTGAGGGTAAACTGCCTAAATGGCAAGATGCAATGCATGACGAGTTTGTAGCCTTGTAAAAATAGTACACCTGGTCTTTGGTTCCTCTACCATTGGATAAAAATGTGATTGGCTGTAAATAAGTCTATCAAATCAAGTGCAAACCCAGTGGTTCTGTTGCTCGGTTTAAAGCTCATTTGGTTGCCAAGGGTTTTCATCAAAAGTATTGCCTATGGTGAATCTTTGAGCCCTGTTGTTAAGAAACCTACTATTCGACTACTGTTGGCTTTGGCTGCTTCCTTCTCTTGGCCTATTCGCTAGTTTGATATTAAAAAGGCATTTCTTCATGGTATTCTGACTGAAAAGGTGCACATGTCTTAGCCTCAAGGATTTTTTGATTATTAGTTTCCTAAGCATGTATGTCATCTGCACTTGTCTCTAAATTATTTGAAACAAGCGCCTTGTGCTTGGTTTGAGTGTTTTACTACTCACATTACCAGTGTCTTTGATTTTGTTGATTCTCATACTGATCTCTCCTTATTTGTTCGTTGTGTGGGCACATATGTTACCTACCTGTTTTTCTATGTTGATGATATCATCCTTACTAGAAATGATCCTACCTTTATTGACCAGTTAACTTGTAGTTGTAGTCTACTTTTGACATGACAAATTTTGGCAGTCTTAAATATTTTCTTGGCTTGGAAATTGAGTCTACCTCGTATGGTATTCATATTATGTTTCTCTATGTTGATGATATCATTCTTACTAGAAATGATCCTACCTTTATTGACCAGTTTATCTTGTAGTTGTAGTCTACTTTTGACATGACAAATCTTGGCAGTCTTAAATATTTTCTTGGCTTGGAAATTGAGTTTACCTCGTTTGGTTTTCATATTACTTAGACGAAGTATGCTCATGACTTATTGTATCTCTTTGGTCTTCAGGATGCCAATCCTTGTACTATTTCTAGTGCTCTTAAGCCTTCTTCTTCTACTGTAGCTCATTCTTGCTCTTCCTTTGAGGCCCATTTATATCTTCAAATGGCTGGTGCTCTATAGTAACTTATCTTCTCTCGCCTAAATATCTATTTGGCTATTAATAAAGTTTGTCAATATATGCACTCTCTGACTTCTTTTGATATGACTGTTGTCAAATGTATCTTGTGTTATGTTAGGGACAATTCATACTGGTCTTATGTTTGCTGTTGCCTCTTTTTCGTCTCATGCCTTTTCCGACTCTGATTGAGCTAACGATGTGGCCAACCAACGCTCTACCACGAGTTATGCCATTTTTTTTGGTTTATAATCCTATTTCTTGGGGTGCCAAGAAACAATCCATCGTTTCTTGCTCTTCTACGGAGGCTAAGCATCAGGCTTTTGCTACTATTGTTGCTGAACTCTCTTAATTATGCCAACTCTACAAGGACCTTCGCTTGTATCTCTCTGCCCCTACTCTATGATGTGATAATCAGTAGTTCATGTCAACTGGCTTCTAATCTAGTTTTCCATGTTGTCAGCATGCATGTCAAGATCAATTTTCATTTTGTTTGTGGACATGCTGTTCGCAAGGATATCCGTCTAGAATACATTCTCACTGCTTCTCAGATTGTTGATTTATTCACCCAGCCTCATACGGTTCATTGCTTTCGCTTCCTTTCTTCCAAACTTTTGACATCTTCTCGAGTATCATAAGTTTGTGGAGGGCATCCTAAATATATCATAATTGTACCTTAGTATTTTTGTTTAAAATATTTTATTTGTATCTATTTAGATTTTGTTCTAGATCTTTAGTCATAGATCTTGTACTTTTGTATTTTATAAATACCCCAAAGATCAATAAAATTATTATGAACATTTAAACCTAAACTTATTTTCCCTTCACTTATACTTGCATTGAAATAACAGTTTGATTTCTAAACTTTAGTATGTAATGATTTAGTCCTTATATTTTTAAATTCGTTACAATTTAGTCCATAAACTTAGTATGTAACAAATTTAGTCCTAGACTTTCACATTTATAACAATTTAGTCCCTATAGAGAAAAATTTCATCAAAATGAAGTGTCAATTTTATTATATAATGATTTGATTTTTATAGTTTATAAACATATTTGATCTCTAATCAATTTATTGATTTACATATGCAAGAAACCCTATTAAATTTTAACATCATTTTTCATGATGGGGACTAAATTGTTATAAAATTGCAAGTACAAAGATTAAATTGTTTCAATTTAAATGTACAAAGAATAAATAATTATATATCAAACTTTATAGACTAAATTGTTACTTAAATAAAAGTACAACCAAAAGTATTTTTTAACCTCGAATCTTTTAGTCATTAACTTGTGTTCATTAATCTAATTTTTTAAATAAGCATTAATCTCACCATTATTCTACAAAAATAATCTTCAATCTTGTTCGCATTAGGGTAAATTTATGTCCACACATATAATTAATGCACAATAGTTGAACCTTCACAAGTAGTGCATAATTAGAATATCATAAAATATACATGTTGATGTCAAAATTCGGATCAAATGTGATTTTTAGTGAGGGAGTCGAACAAATTGCACCTGCAAAATAAAGGAAAATTGTGCACTATTGTGACACTGAGTTACGCACCCTAACGCTCAAGTTAAAATTAAGTTTGTAGAGAACTGAGCAGAAAGTAAGATTTTTTATTGCGTACTTTGCATGTGAGACATCTCCTTTTATTTAGAGGGATTTACCTAGATCTCTTCTTTTATTTAGAATTCCTTGATGGGCAATGATATCCACCTATCATGGGCCAAGGCTTAGATGGGCATAATCAGAATCTCTTCAAACTGATAATTTTACCCATAATAGTGGTCCCCACTCCTAAGTTGAGGTTAGTGAGTTTGGCTACCACGTGTTTGGATTAGGCCAGATATATGAATTTGACTTGAGAGTACATGAATGTAGTTTTGGTTCGTTGCTCGATTTAGACTTGGAGTCATGGGCGCGTGCGGCTCGGGTCGAGTTGGAGAAGGTCTCGATTAGATTCTTAGGAGTGAGTCCACCTACGCTCTAACCAACCTCTATCATGACCAAGTCCTCGATAAGGTCTTCTTGGTCAACTGTCCTATGTCGTGATTAAGACCTCGATGGAGTCTCTTTGGTTTGTTTGGCCTAAAGGTTTCAAGTTTTTCTTATGGTGTGACCAAATCTTTCCAAAGGTTTACTTGGTCATCTCAACTCTCAGGCATTGTTGCTCCACCGCGATTAAGTCCTCGATTGGTTTCTTTGGTTGGTTTTGCCTAAAGACTCCAAATTTCTCCTACCGCGCCTAACTTCTCATTGGGTCTTCTTAGTCACCTTGGACTAGATGTTCTAAATTTTTTCTATACTTCAATTAAGTTGTTAGTGGGTCTCCTTAGTAAGATCATCCTAGAGGCTGTAAATTTCTCCCTTTGTAGAACAAAGTCCTCAATGGGTCTCTGTAGTTAGCTCGACTTAGAGGCTCCAAGTTTTTATTTTAATGAACCAAGTTCTCAAAGGGTCAATTAACCTAGAGGTTCCAAAATGTTCCTCTACTGCAGCCAAGTTCTTTCTACGTTTACTTGGTGAGAGCACTCAAAAAGTGCTATTTCAGGGCCTCTAATTTAGTAATTTTGTGGTCCATAAGTGTACTTTGATGCTTTTATTTGTGAATTTTGTAAGAACCTAGCATTCAAGAGAAAATGATGACATTAAGGTTGTTCGGGACAAAAAATGAGCCAAAGATGTACAAAAAAATGGATAATGCATGAGAAGAATGAAGTTCAACTCGAGAGCCAACGTCTCAATGCTGGAAGAGTGCATTGAGACACCCAAACAATACCCAACAATATAGAACACTCTAGCATCGAGACGCTACCTCGAAATTTCTTCCCTTTAATTTGAAAATGTGGTGACATTCTAGTAATTATGGAGTGTAGCATCTCAGCTCTATTGTATAACGTCTTGAAGCAACAATAAGGTTTATATAAGAAAATTTTTGTCATAGGTTTTGGAGGAGCCATTTTTGGGAGACAAATTTCGAGGAACAACCTAAGGCTGAATTTTGTGTGTTAAACGTGAAGAGAGCCATTCCTAGTGTTCGTGGGTGAAAAATAAAGAGACGGGGAGTAGCTTGACTGAGGGGACGACGTCGAGACGATCTGAGAGTTTTTCCTCTTTCTTTTAATCATTTTTGCTATTGTTTTGTGAATTGAATTTGTTATATTTGAAAGCCAATGTGTGACTAAAAACTTTGTAATCTTAAGGTGTTGGATATTTTAAGTTTAATTTGATGCATTGAACATTTATGGTTGAATTTTGAATGTTAAATCCTCTTAGTATTTTGTGTTTAATAGTTATTCATGCATGAAAATGTCGAATAAAATTTGTCTTGTTATTCTAGCTTGAAAAAGTGAGCAATATTTAGGACTCGAATGCTAGGCTTTTGAAACTTATGCATGAAAGTGGCAGGTTTTATTTGAGGCATAATTTATAAATACACTAATTGCCACACTTAATAATTACAAGGAATTGATTTATTAATTGAGTGTGGGGTGAGGTGAGTTTGAGAAAGTGAACCTTAAGTTTTTAGAATTTTTAAGCCTAGGATTTTAGCAATCAAAAGAGATCTAAAACTGTTTGAGAAATCAAATTAGCCTAAAAAGACACCAATACCCTTCGATTCATTTTCCTTGAATTTTCATCACTAAAGCGTGCATCTTTTTGTCTTTCTTTTAAGTTTTATAACTACTATTGACCATTAAATCTCTAGATAAAATTGGAATTAATCAATTAAAAACTAAGAAAATTAGTAACTTGATTTTCAAAGGACGATACTCGGTCTTAAGGCCGTTTTACAGTACAGTTTGATCCGTACACTTGCAGTAACGCAATGGATTGCGATCAAATTTTTGGTGTTGTTGCCGGGAAATCGATGAATTAATTTTCTTATTTTTGAGAGAGTTTAGTACAATCTTACTCTAGGGTGTATTTTATTTTATTTTATTCTTTTTGTTATTTTCTATTCCACCATTATTTTTATCGTTAGTTATTTTAGTGTATACGAAGAAATCGTGAGGCTAACTTCGTTCCCTTTAATCCTGAAATTGAAAAAACCTTGAGAAGGAATCAAAGGAAGAACATGAGTGAGCCAGTAATTATCGAGTAGCAACATGGAGAACAAATGGCAATTCGTTACTCTTTCCAGCCTACTGTCTACATAGCTCAACCAGGGATCAGCAAACATCAATTGCAGCATGTAACTTTAAGCTTAAATAGACTTATTCAAATGGCCCATGAGGGAGCATTTAGAGGCTTAGCCACTAAGGACCCACATAAGCACATTCCATCTTTCTAGAAACCTATAGCATAGTAAAAATGAATGGTGTATGTCCTGATGCTCTATTTGTTTGAGGCTGTTTCCACTTTCTGTGCAAGACCGAGCTAAAAATTGGTCAAAAACACTTCCACCAAACAACATCACCACTTAGTATGAGTTAGCCCAAACGTTCTTGAGTAAATTTTTCCTACCTTCGAAAACTCAAAAGCTTAGATCAAAGATTTGTGCTTTTAGGTAATACGAGACAGAGCAGCTGTTCACGACATGAGAACGCTATAAGGACCTATTATACAAGTTCCTTCAACACGATTTTCCTAATTGGTTGCAAATTCATTTTTTCTATCATGGATTAACCAGTGCTACTAAATCTATTTTTGATGCAGCTGTAGGTAGCTCATTATTTTTGAAGACAGATGCTGGACCGCACAATAATTGAGGATATGGCTGCCATGAGCTACCATTGGCCTACTGAGAGGGCTATTGCAAGAATTTCAGGACTCTATGAAGTCGATGAGGTAAGGGCTCTTAAAGCACAAATAGCTACTTTGACTAATGCCCTTAATAATTTGACTATGCTGGAAAAGTCACAATCCATTGAAGTAATGACGACATGTTAGACGCACCCAACCTGGAAAAACCCAAATGTAGAGCACGTTAACTATGTGAATAGAAGTCAAGGATATCGATGAGGATCAATAAATAACAAATACTCCAACCAGCAATCCCAACTGCCCACGCATTATCATTTAGGTTTGAGGAATCATGAAAATTTTTTCTCTGCTAATACAAAGAATATTTTGCAGGGTCCCACAGGATTTGCATCTTCTTCTTCGTACAACCAGTAGTCGGAGAAACCCTCAATGGAATATGTGATGACCATATTCACAGTTGAGTCTAGAAATAGGACAACCAACTTGGAGAGTTCAGTGGATAGTCAATGAAAGGCTATTAAAAATATTGAAATTCAGTTAGGTCAGATGGCTACTACACTAAACTCCTTACATAAGGAAAAGCTCCCGAGTAACATAGAGGTAAATCTCAAGAAACAATGTAAGGTAATCACCCTAAGAAGTGGTAAGAAATTGGGAGATGCTAGGTTTGAAGAGCCTAAGAAGAGAAAAATTGATGAGTCAGAAAAGAAGATTGAGGACGAGCCTGCTGAAAGAAGCAAAGTTGAGGAAAAGAATAAGTGTGTACCTTCATCATCAAATTTAGATGCTTTGGAGCAGATGCCCAACTACGTGAAGTTTATGAAATATATCCTATCTAGAAAGAGGAAATTCAAGCAATTTGGCACAGTAAACCTCACAGAGGAGTGTAGTGCGATCCTACGGAAGAAGCTGCCCAGAAAAGCTGAAAGATCCAGAGAGTTTCACTATTCCTTGTAGTATTGGTGGTCTTATTGTTAATTGTGCACTGTGTGATTTAGGTGCCTCCATTAACTTGATGCCTTTATCTATCTACAGGAAACAAAATATTGGAGAGATGCAGCCCACCACCATTACACTTCAACTTACAAATCGTTTATTGACATATCCCAAGGGAATAATTGAAGACGTTTTGGTGAAGGTTGAAAACTTTATCTTTCCTGCAGACTTTTCCATGCTGGATATGGAAGAGGACTTCGAGGTCCCAATCATCTTTGGAAGGTCGTTCCTTGCTATAGGTAGGGCCTCAATCGATGTTCAACAAGGTAAATTGACCATAAGGGTCTATGATGAGGAGACGAGTTTTAATATTTACAAGTCAATGAGGGATCTCGACGAGGTAAGTACCTGTAATCTCATAGACACAGTAGATGATGAGACCGCTGAATGTGGAGGATGAGATCATACTGATGGAGTTGATGGGAATTATTTGCTGGATTGTGATGTAGATACTAAATTATTTGCTGTGGAGGATGAATTCGAATCTATTGATTTAGAACATGAGCCTGTCTGTACTGTTGAGCATGATCATGCAGTTTCACCTTTATTAACTGTTTCTGAAAAGAATACTGCTGAAAAATATATGTGTGATCTTAAACCATTACCTGAACACTTAAGATATGCTTACTTATAAGAATCGTCTGCATGTTGTATCATTATTTCTGCTGAGTTGAGTTAGGGGGAAGATGATAGGTTATTAGGAATTCTGCGTAAGCTTAAGTCTACTTTAAGTTGGTCTATAGGAGACCTTAACGGTATTAACCAATCCATTTTCATGCATAAAAGTCTTATGGAAGATACCTTTAGTTCATCTATAGAACATCAAAGGAGACTAAATCCTACGCTGAAGGAGGTTTTTAGGGCAGAAGTCTTGAAATTGTTGAATGCAGGCATCATTTATGCTATTTCAGATAGTTCATGGGTGAGTCTGATACATGTTGTACTAAAGAAGGGTGGGACAAATATGGTAGTAAATAAGTAAAACGAGAGTATACCCACTAGGATAGTCAAAAGGTGGAGAGAGATTTCATTTTAGGTAAAACATCCAGTTATTTTGCAATACGAAAAAAAAGAAAATGGAGGATCTATTAAATTTCAAGTATTCAGTTTCACCAATAAGATATAAAGACTTACTTCACATTTGGAATTGCACAAAAAAAAAACTATTTATCTCAAAGAGCTCTACGTAAAGTTCTTGAAAAACACCAACGATTACTTTCGTATTTATAAAGAATTAATTAATCAATTGGATATTCGGGAGTAAACAACTCAGTAATTTAAAAATTAAAAGTCATTTTGAATTTTTTGATTTATTAGATCTTGAATTTTTATGAACTTATTTTCATTTTCAACAATTCATGGAAAGATGAGTCGAGGAAAAACTTATGAACAGACCAACTACAAGAAACAACATCTACCTAAAATTTCATCTTCGATAACGATAAAAATATATTTTGATTTTATTGATATAAATTGATCTAAGATGAATAGAAAAATAGATCAATCAAGCCACTAAATGAACTTATTGGTTCTATACTATAAATAAAAATTTGTACGTTATCTAATCAATGGGGTAATTTTGTTGCAATTCTATGAACAAATAAAAACAAAAGGGATTAAGTTTTTATAGTTATTTATATTTATTGATTGTGTGCATAGACTATAGGAAGTTAAATAAGGCCACTCGTAAGGATCATTTTCCCCTCCCATTCATCGACTAGATGTTAGATAGGTTAGCAGAGTATCTATATTATTGTTTTCTTGATGGGTATTCCGGGTATAATGCGATAGCCATTGCTCTTAAAGATTATGGGACATTTGCCTACAGAAGGATGCCTTTTGGGTTATGTAACGCTCCTGCTACTTTCTAGCAATGTATGATGGCTATCTTTCATAACATGATAGAGGATATTATAGAGGTATTCATGGATGATTTTTCTGTGTTTGGTTCTTCGTTTTGATTTATGCTTAGCTAATTTGTCACGATGCAAAGGTACCAAGACACCAACCTTCTTCTGAACTGGGAGAAATGTCATTTCAGGTCAAGGAACGAATTGTCCATGGGCATAAGATATCAGAGAAAGGATTGGAGGTGGATAAGACGAAAATTTCTGCAATTGAGCAATTACCCCCTCCTGTGAATGTTAAGAGAGTCCGAAGTTTTCTAGGTCATGTAGGGTTTAATAGATGATTCATTAACGATTATTTTAAGATTTCTAAACCATTATGTAACTTGCTTGTCTGCTTTTCATGCTCTGAAAGATAAATTAATTACTGCTCTCATCATTGTTGCTCCTGATTGGTCTGAACCCTTTGAGATGATGTGTGATGGTAGTGACTATGCCCTGGGAGCTGTATTAGGTCAAAGGAAGGATAAAATGTTTAGGGCAATGCAAGTAGAATCTTCGATAATGCACAACAAAACTACACCACCATAGAAAAAGAAATGCTTGCTGTTGTATTTGGTTTTGATAATTTCGTTTGTCCTTGCTTGGTTCTAAAGTCAAATCATGCTGCACTTAAATTTCTGTTTTCTAAAAAGGATGCTAAACTTCGTTTGATAAGATGAATTCTTTTGCTGTAGGAGTTTGACTTTGAAATTAAAGAAATAAAAGGATGTGAAAATGTGGTTGTAGACCACCTGTCTAGAATTGATAGTGGTTCTACTCTGCTGAGCCTACTTCTCATCTCTGAGAGTTTCCCTGACGAAAAGCTATATTAGGTGGAGCATAAATGACATTGTTTTGCTGATATTGTGAATTTTCTTTTTGGAGGAGTCCTACCACTTGAGATGAATTCCTGGTAAAAAAGAGATTTCTACATGAGGCAAAGTCATATCTTGCGACAACCCACTCCTATTCAAGGTTTGTTTTGACCACATCATTAGGAGATGCATTCCACTGGATGAAAAACAAATATCATTGATGAATGCTATTCATCTTCTTATGGTGGTCACTTTGGCCCAACTCGTACAATAGTGAAGGTATTACAATCAGGTTTTTACTGGACCTCTTTGTTTAAGGATTGCTACACTTTTGTTAGGACATGCGATAGGTGCCAAATAATATGTAATATATCTCATCAACATGAATTTCCTTTAACACATATTCTAGAGGTAGAACTTTTTGATGTCTGGGGTATAGATTTAATGGGTCATTTTTCTGTTTCTGATTGATACATATATATACTTGTTGCTGTTGATTATGTATATAAGTAGGTAGAGACGATAGCCACTAGGAAGAATGATGCACGTGTTGTAGTGTAATTTCTTAAAAAGCATATTTTTGCACATTTTGCCACACCTAGGGCTATTATTAGTGATGAGGGATCCATTTCTGTAATAAACTGTTTAATTCTCTGTTAAATAAATATGTGGTGAAGCATAAGGTTTCCTTAGCTTATCACCCCCCAAACTAATGGGCAAGCTGAGATTTTTAACAGGAAAATTAAGCATATTTTAGAGAAAATTGTTAAGACAAAAAGGATGGATTGGTCCCAAAAGCTTCATGATGCATTGTGGTCATACTAGATAGCCTTTAAGACACCAATTGATAGATCCCCGTACACTTTGGTGTTTGGAAAGGTTTGCCACTTACCCGTGGAATTGGAGCACAGACTGCTTCAATTGAACGAAATGGAGGAGTTCTGAGGTCAAGCCTATGAGAACGCAAAGCTGTATAAGGAAAGGACCAAGAGATGGCACGATTAGCATACACTACAGAGGTCCTTCCAACCTGTAACAAAGTGCTTTAATATAATTCATGATTACACTTGTTTCCGGGAAAGCTTAAGTCGAGGTGGTCTGGAGCCTTCATGGTGAAGAGCGTATCCTTATATAGAGCAGTGGAGCTGCAAGGAAAAGATGGGTTAATTTTTAAAGTAAATGCACAAAGAGTGAAAGCATATTGTAGAGATGAAGAACGACAATTAGATGAGATGTATCTTGACGAAGCATCCTGAGCATTAATAGGTCTAGCTATAGACGTTAAATAAAATGCTTTTTAGGAGGCAACCCAATTTTTTTTTATTTTTATCTATTTTAGTTTTTACTTATTCCTAATTAACTTATTTTATTTTATGTCATTTGATTTCAATTTGTTTTTTTTTAGTTATCAAAGAATTAATTTAATTTTTCTTAGTCTAACTCTTCTTTAATTTTATGTTGGAGAGAAAAAAAAGCAGAAAAGAGTAAAAGGAAGCGGAAGCGAGCGCACAACGTCGCAGCGTCTCGATGCTCTGTTGCCTGCAGGTATTGTCCAACTACGGTCACAGCTCGAGACGAGCGAAATCTATAAATAAACCCTAGATTTCATGTAAGCAAAAAATAAACCGACTTCTAGCCCTAGCCGCACCGCCCACGTTCTCTCTCAAAATCCCTCTCTTTTTCTTCCAATTTCTCTCAAATTTCTCCTCTCCCATTGCAAAATCATAAAACCCAAGCATCCATTGATACCCTTGTGATTGATTTTTTGAAGTTTTGAAGCAAATTTCATGGGTTTTCAACCAAACTTCAAGTTCTCTCCATTCGACTTTGAATTTCGGCCAACAAAGTATTTGTAGGTTGTTTTTGAATCATCTGACATATAGTTTTGCTGTGCTTGCTAATTTTGACCTGCTATTTAATCCATATGCAATTTTTATTGTCGATTTAAGCCGATTGCATGCGTGGGTTTCGTAGATTTGGGCGCATAATTGTTAAGGGGATTATTTGTATGGAATTAGTGGATTACTCACTAATTGTTTGGAGTTTATTTGTGATAGTTGTGTGAAATTTTTTTTTCTATTAAGATATTTTGTGGCATTTGTTGTTAATCCTTGAATTTGGTAGTATTTACAAAACTTTTGAGAAGATGAGTTTAAGGAGAGCCCGAGGGACTGCTTCTAGTTCTAGTAATTTTGACAGTCACAGATTCATCAATGAAGACGCCGCAACACAATATCAGATGTATGTGGTAAATCAGTTAATTATACAGGAAAGAGGACTAGCACCATGTGAGGTCTGCCAACCTCAACTTTATGATAACCTTGTTCAACAAGGTTGGTTCGATTTGGTGCCATAGCCTGAAGCCGTTGTTGTCCCCATTGTTAGAGAGTTTTATACTAACTTAAGGAAAGGGGAATCTCAGTCATTCATGCGAGGATGGTGTGTGCCCTTTGACTCATCATCAATAAACAAATATTATCGAGTTCCAGATTATGATCGTCATAAGTACACCACATACGCTCTGAACACTTGGATGTCAATCAGATCATTCAAGAACTTTGCCAACCAAGGGCCCAAAAGACCACAAGAAAGGGGTGAGGCAATCAAATTCAGGACGTCGCATCTCAGTGTCTCTAACATGGTATGGCATAGCTTCATTTGTGCCAAGCTGCTACTAGTAGCATACATGAGTGATGTGACCAAGGAGCGTGCTATACTGCTTTATGTCATTGCCATAGGAAAGACGATCGATGCAAGCAAAGTCATCTACCATTCTATTGCCACATTCGACCTGGCATGACAACTGGAGAACTTGGCCATACATCACTCATTATGGCACTACGTCAAGAAGTTGGATTCACCCGAAACCCGAACGAGGAGTTAGTACATTTCAAGGCCATCATGGATCGAAACTTCATCATGGGATTGTCTGGATGGGAACCCAATGCACCGACACTTGACCCTGAGCCTCGTGAACCAGTTTCCAACCATATAGAACATAGTCCAGTGCACTAGGAGGCTGGACCTTCTCGACTGGCACGAGCTCTTGGTAAGTGAGAAGTGCATGGAGCAACTTCGACGCTGCCAACATGGCTATTAGGTGGAGTCATTTGGAGTTATCTGTGAGTGCCAGGACACGGTATATAACTTTCTATCCAAGGCATTTATGAACATCCCTGCCCCTCGCCTCGTCCATTGGTGCCACCATCATCATATTTTGATGATGATGATGACGAGGACTGACCGACCTCTATCATTCAAGGCAATGCTTTTTCTCTTGTTTTCCTACTTTTTTCTTCCTTTTTTCTTTTTATATATTTAACTTTATGTGTGTTATTGCTTTCATTTTTGTTTTTATTTTGTGATTAGTGTTTCTTTTTCTTTTGGACTTTGCACGTCATCTCCCTTTTTTCAGGAACTCCAACACCGTCGTACTTAGTGCACAGGCCTACGAAATTAGGTCATTTTTTAGGTTAATTTTGCTCACTCTTTACGCCTTTTATTTTATACATTGAGGACAATGTATTATCTTAAGGTTGGGGTGGGGGGTCCTGAGTATTGTGTGCTGATAGGATAGATTACATATGAATTATGTGTTGAGTTCCTAAATTTTGTGATGGATTAAGATTGATTTAGACCTTGGACAAATGTTTTCGATGATAGATTGATTATCTAATTGTGTGCTGGATATTAGAGCTATTAATACTTGCAGCTAAGAATTATGATTTCTATGATTTGATGTAAATTGTATGTGAGTGGAAATAGAGATATTAGAAGGCATACTTCTGAAGTGAGTTATGTTTAAAATCCTTCTTTGAATTCTTGTATTTTGAGCATGTAGTCTTTCTATTTATAGTCCTGAAGGCTTAGGGTGTAGTTAAAATAATGTTAGATTTGTGATGTTTCAAAATGGTCTGATTGTTAGATAGTGAATTTCTAGATTAAAGGCGCTTATGCTGAAAATGATTTATGATGAATAATATGTCTAAAGAGGTTACTCCTCCTTTCTACGGGGAATATTAGACAGATAATGCCGACAAAAATGCGAAAAGAAAGTGAGTATTATCCTAAAATAGAGGTATTGCTCATAGTTGGATACTCAATACCTAGGAAGCAGAGATTAGCTAGAACGAAGGTAGCACGTCTTAACTAGGCTCTTCTTTTAGTAAAAAAAAAAAATTAAGGGTTTGTTTTATTGCGCGTAGTTGGATGCTCAACACCTAGAAAGCGAGGATAAGCCAGAACAAAGGTGATACAACATTTCTTTCCTAAAATAATAATAATAATAATAATAATAATAATAAATTCTTAGGCTCCTTAAGTTAGAAATCCTCACTTCAAAATGATTTAATGCCAGCGTAGGGGCAACATAGGAAAGACTTCATTAAATGCACTTTCAACTTGTAAGGACTAGAATGGGATGAGCTTGCATACACACTCACACAAGGGAGGATAATAATTGGCCTTCAACTTTCTTAGCTATAAAATGTGTATGAACATTTCTTTTGTGCATTGAGTTAAGAGTCTGAAGCATACTAGAATTGATGTTATTTTATATGTTTATATTTTAATTTTTCGCAGGACTACCAAAACTCTAAGTTTGGGGTAGTTGATAGCACTCAAAAAGTGCTATTTCAGGGCCTCTAATTTAGTAATTTTGTGGTCAATAAGTGTACTTTGGTGCTTTTATTTGTGGAATTTTGTAGAAACCAAACATTGAAGGAAAAATGATGACACTAAGGTTGTATGGGGCGAAAAATGAGCCAAAAATGTGCAAAAAGGTGGCTAAGGCATGAGAAGAATGAAGTGCAACTCTAGAGCCAGCGTCTCAATGCTAGAGAAGAGCGTTGAGACGCCCAAACTGTTGGGTGTGTATGTCCTAAAACTCGAATGACTTGTAAACATATTCTATTTTCAATAAAGTAGTTATTGATGTTATTCAGTAAGGTTGTTATTGAATCTTTTATAACTCTATAAATCCA